>JAFJHM010000051.1:0-238058 GCA_019201815.1 Bombus balteatus | reverse complement strand
GATTTTTCGTAGTATCTGTACAAGTCTCATAGCACGAAATTATGATATGCTGGAAGAGGTTTCACGCAGAAAACCTCCGAAGAATGGTACTTTCCATACGATACGCGTAGAAAGAATCTTGTTAAGTACATGTTTCGGGCAGTATCTGATGTTTCGTAGTTTCTGTACAAGTCTCATAGCAGGAAATTATGATATGTTGGAAGAGGTTTTCACATAGAATACTTCCGAAAAATGCTACTTTCCATACAAGACGCATAGGAAGAATATTGTTAAGTACATGTTTCGGGCAGTATCTGATGTTTCGTAGTTTCTGTACAAGTCTCATAGCAGGATATTATAATACGTTTGAAGAGGTTTCAAGCGGAATACTTCAGGAAAATGGCACCTTCCTTACGAGACGATATAGGAAGATTATTGCTTAGTACATTTTCCGGGCAGTATCTGATTTTTCGCAGTTTCTGTTCAAGTCTCATAGCAGGAAATTGTAATACGTTTGAAGAGGTTTCAAGCGGAATCCCTCCGAAAAATGGCGCCTTCCTTACGAGACGCATAGGAATATTATTGTTTAGTACATTTTCCGGGCAGTATCTGATTTTTCGTAGTTTCTGTACAAGTCTCATAGCAGGAAATTATAATACGTTCGAATAGGCTTCAAGCGGAATGCCTCCGAAAAATGGCACCCTCCTTACGAGACGAATAGGAATATTATTGTACAGTACATTTTCCGGGCAGTATCCGATTTTTCGTAGTTTCAGTACAAGTCTCATAGCAGGAAATTATGATATGTTGGAAGAGGTTTTACGTAGAAAACTTCGGAAAAATGATCATTTCCATGCGAGACGCATAGGAAGAATATTGTTTAGTACATTTTCCGGGCAGTATCTGATTTTTTCGCAGTTTCTGTTCAAGTCTCATAGCAGGAAATTATGATGTGTTGGAAGTTCTTTCACGCAGAAAACCTCCGAAGAATGGTACTTTCCATACAAGACGCATAGGAAGAATATTGTTAAGTACATGTTTCGGGCAGTATCTGATGTTTCGTAGTTTCTGTACAAGTCTCATAGCAGGAAATCATAATACGTTCGAATAGGCTTCCAGCGGAATCCATCCGAAAAATGGCACCCTCCTTACGAGACGAATAGGAATATTATTGTACAGTACATTTTCCGGGCAGTATCTGATTTTTCGTAGTTTCTGTACAAGTCACACAGCAGGAAATTGTAATACTTTTGAGGAGGTTTCAAGCGGAATTCCTCCGAAAAATGGCACCTTCCTTACGAGACGATATAGGAAGATTATTGTTTAGTACATTTTCCGGGCAGTACCTTTTTTTCGTAGTTTCTGTACAAGTCTCATAGCAGGAAATTATGATGTGCTGGAAGAGGTTTCACGTTGAAAACTTCCGAAAAATGATCATTTCCATGCGAGACGCATAGGAAGAATATTGTTTAGTACATTTTCCGGGCGATATCTCATTTTTCGCAGTTTCTGTACAAGTCTCATAGCAGGAAATTATGAAATGTTGGAAGAGATTTCACGTAGAAAACCTCCGAAAAATGATACTTTCCATATCGAGACGCATAGGAAGCATATTGTTTAGTACATTTTCCGGGCAGTATCTGATTTTTTGTAGTTTCTGTACAAGTCTCATAGCAGGAAATTATGATATGTTGGAAGAGGTTTCACGTAGAAAACTTCCGAGAAATGATCATTTCCATGCGAGACGCATAGGAAGAATATTGTTTAGTACATTTTCCGGGCAGTATCTGATTTTTCGCAGTTTCTGTTCAAGTCTCATAGCAGGAAATTGTAATACGTTTGAAGAGGTTTCAAGCGGAATCCCTCCGAAAAATGGCGCCTTCCTTACGAGACGCATAGGAATATTATTGTTTAGTACATTTTCCGGGCAGTATCTGATTTTTCGTAGTTTCTGTACAAGTCTCATAGCAGGAAATTATAATACGTTCGAATAGGCTTCAAGCGGAATGCCTCCGAAAAATGGCACCCTCCTTACGAGACGAATAGGAATATTATTGTACAGTACATTTTCCGGGCAGTATCCGATTCTTCGTAGTTTCAGTACAAGTCTCATAACAGGAAATTATGATATGTTGGAAGAGGTTTCACGAAGAAAACTTCCGAAAAATGATCATTTCCATGCGAGACGCATAGGAAGAATATTGTTTAGTACATTTTCCGGGCAGTATCTCATTTTTCGCAGTTTCTGTACAAGTCTCATAGCAGGAAATTATAATACGTTCGAATAGGCTTCAAGCAGAATGCCTCCGAAAAATGGCACCCTCCTTACGAGACGGATAGGAATATTATTGTACAGTACATTTTCCGGGCAGTATCTGATTTTTCGTAGTTTCTGTACAAGTCACACAGCAGGAAATTGTAATACTTTTGAGGAGGTTTCAAGCGGAATCCCTCCGAAAAATGGCACCTTCATTACGAGGCGCATAGGAGGAATATTGTTTAGTACATTTTCCGGGCAGTATCTGATTTTTCGTAGTTTCTGTACAAGTCTCATAGCAGGAAATTATGATAAGTTGGAAGAGGTTTCACGTAGAAAACCTCTGAAAAATGGTACTTTCCATACGAGACGCATAGATAGAATATTGTTAAGTACATGTTTCGGGCAGTATCTGATTTTTCGCAGTTTCTGTTCAAGTCTCATAGCAGGAAACTTTAATACGTTTGAAGAGGTTTCAAGCGGAATCCCTCCGAAAAATGGCACCTTCCTTACGAGACGATATAGGAAGATTATTGTTTAGTACATTTTCCGGGCAGTACCTTTTTTTCGTAGTTTCTGTACAAGTCTCATAGCAGGAAATTATGATGTGCTGGAAGAGGTTTCACGTTGAAAACCTCCGAAAAATGATACTTTCCATACGAGACGCATAGATAAAATATTGTTAGGTACATGTTTCGGGCAGTGTCTGATGTTTCGTAGTTTCTGTGCAAGTCTCATAGCAGGAAATTATGATATGTTCTAAGAGGTTTCAAGTAGAAAACCTCTGAAAAATGGTACTTTCCATACGAGACGCATAGATAGAATATTGTTAAGTACATGTTTCGGGCAGTGTCTGATGTTTCGTAGTTTCTGTACAAGTCACACAGCAGGAAATTGTAATACGTTTGAGGAGGTTTCAAGCGGAATCCCTCCGAACAATGACACCTTCATTACGAGACGCATAGGAAGATTATTCTTTAGTACATGTTTCGGGCAGTATCTGATTTTTCGTAGTTTCTGTACAAGTCTAATAGCAGGAAATTATGATAAGTTGGAAGAGGTTTCACGTAGAATACTTCCGAAAAATGATACTTTCCATACAAGACGCATAGGAAGAATATTGTTAAGTACATGTTTCGGGCAGTATCTGATGTTTCGTAGTTTCTGTACAAGTCTCATAGCAGGATATTATAATACGTTTGAAGAGGTTTCAAGCGGAATACTTCAGGAAAATGGCACCTTCCTTACGAGACGATATAGGAAGATTATTGCTTAGTACATTTTCCGGGCAGTATCTGATTTATCGTAGTATCTGTACAAGTCTCATAGCAGGAAATTATGATATGCTGGAAGAGGTTTCACGTAGAATACCTCCGAAAAATGATACTTTCCATACGAGACGCATAGGAGGAATATTGTTTAGTACTATTTCCGGGCAGTACCTTGTTTTCGTAGTTTCTGTACAAGTCTCATAGTAGGAAATTATGATATGCTGGAAGAGGTTTCACGTTGAAAACCTCCGAAAAATGATACTTTCCATATCGAGACGCATAGGAAGCATATTGTTTAGTACATTTTCCGGGCAGTATCTGATTTTTTGTAGTTTCTGTACAAGTCTCATAGCAGGAAATTATGATATGTTGGAAGAGGTTTCACGTAGAAAACTTCCGAGAAATGATCATTTCCATGCGAGACGCATAGGAAGAATATTGTTTAGTACATTTTCCGGGCAGTATCTGATTTTTTGTAGTTTCTGTACAAGTCTCATAGCAGGAAATTATGATATGTTGGAAGAGGTTTCACGTAGAAAACTTCCGAGAAATGATCATTTCCATGCGAGACGCATAGATAAAATATTGTTAAGTACATGTTTCGGGCAGTGTCTGATGTTTCGTAGTTTTTGTACAAGTCTCATAGCAGGAAATTATGAAATGTTGGAAGAGATTTCACGTAGAAAACTTCTGAAAAATGATACTTTCCATGCGAGACGCATAGGAAGAATATTGTTTAGTACATTTTCCGGGCAGTATCTGATTTTTCGCAGTTTCTGTTCAAGTCTCATAGCAGGAAATTATGATATGCTGGAAGAGGTTTCACGCAGAAAACCTCCGAAGAATGGAACTTTCCATACGATACGCGTAGAAAGAATCTTGTTAAGTACATGTTTCGGGCAGTATCTGATGTTTCGTAGTTTCTGTACAAGTCTCATAGCAGGAAATTATGATATGTTGGGAGAGGTTTCACGTAGAATACTTCCGAAAAATGATACTTTCCATACAAGACGCATAGGAAGAATATTGTTAAGTACATGTTTCGGGCAGTATCTGATGTTTCGTAGTTTCTGTACAAGTCTCATAGCAGTATATTATAATACGTTTGAAGAGGTTTCAAGCGGAATACTTCAGGAAAATGGCACCTTCCTTACGAGACGATATAGGAAGATTATTGCTTAGTACATTTTCCGGGCAGTATCTGATTTATCGTAGTATCTGTACAAGTCTCATAGCAGGAAATTATGATATGCTGGAAGAGGTTTCACGTAGAATACCTCCGAAAAATGATACTTTCCATACGAGACGCATAGGAGGAATATTGTTTAGTACTATTTCCGGGCAGTACCTTTTTTTCGTAGTTTCTGTACAAGTCTCATAGCAGGAAATTATGATATGCTGGAAGAGGTTTCACGTTGAAAACCTCCGAAAAATGATACTTTCCATATCGAGACGCATAGGAAGCATATTGTTTAGTACATTTTCCGGGCAGTATCTGATTTTTTGTAGTTTCTGTACAAGTCTCATAGCAGGAAATTATGATATGTTGGAAGAGGTTTCACGTAGAAAACTTCCGAGAAATGATCATTTCCATGCGAGACGCATAGGAAGAATATTGTTTAGTACATTTTCCGGGCAGTATCTGATTTTTCGCAGTTTCTGTTCAAGTCTCATAGCAGGAAATTGTAATACGTTTGAAGAGGTTTCAAGCGGAATCCCTCCGAAAAATGGCGCCTTCCTTACGAGACGCATAGGAATATTATTGTTTAGTACATTTTCCAGGCAGTATCTGATTTTTCGTAGTTTCTGTACAAGTCTCATAGCAGGAAATTATAATACGTTTGAAGAGGTTTCAAGCGGAATCCCTCCGAAAAATGGCACCTTCCTTACGAGACGCATAGGAAGATTATTGTTTAGTACATTTCCCGGGCAGTATCTGATTTTTCGTAGTTTCGGTACAAGTCTCATAGCAGGAAATTATAATATGTTTGAAGAGGTTTCAAGCGGAATGCCTCCGAAAAATGGCACCTTCATTAAGAGAAGCATGGGAAGATTATTGTTTAGTACATTTAACGGGCAGTATCGCATTTTTCGCAGTTTCTGTACAAGCCTCATAGCAGGAAATTATAATACGTTTGAAGAGGTTTCAAGCGGAATCCCTCCGAAAAATGGCACCTTCATTAAGAAAAGCATAGGAGGAATATTGTTTAGTACATCTTCCGGATAGTATCTGATTTTTCGTAGTTTCTGTACAAGTCTCATAGCAGGAAATTATGATATGTTGGAAGAGGTTTCACGTAGAAAACCTCCGAAAAATGATACTTTCCATACGAGACGCATAGGAAGAATATTGTTTAGTACATTTTCCGAGCAGTATCTGATTGTTCGTAGTTTCTGTTCAAGTCTCATAGCAGTAAATTATGATATGCTGGAAGAGGTTTCACGCAGAAAACCTCCGACGATTGGTACTTTCCATACGAGACACGTAGAAAGAATCTTGTTAAGTACATATTTCGGGCAGTATCTGATTTTTCGTAGTTTCTGTGCAAGTCTAACAGAAGGAAATTACGGTATGTTGGAAGAGGCTTCACGTAGAAAACCTCCGAAAATGGTACTTTCCATACGAGGCGCATAGAAAGAATATTGTTTAGTACATTTTCCGGGCAGTATTCGATTTTTCGTAGTTTCTGTACAAGCCTCATAGCAGGAAATTATGATATGCTGGAAGATGTTTCACGCAGAAAACCTTGGACGTATGGCACTTTCCATGCGAAACGCATAGGAAGAATATTGTTTAGTACATTTTCCGGGCAGTATCCGATTTTTTGTAGTTTCTGTACAAGCCTCATAGCAGGAAATTACGGTATGTTGGAAGAGGCTTCACGCAGAAAACCTCCGAAATATGATACTTTCCATACGAGACGCATAGGAAGAACATTTTTTAGTACATTTTCCAGGCTGTATCTGATTTTTCGTAGTTTCTGTACAAGTCTCATAGCAGGAAATGATAATACGTTTGAAGAGATTTCAAGCGGAAACCCTCCGAAAAATGGCACATTCCTTACTAGACGCATAGGAAGATTATTCTCTAGTACATGTTTCAGGCAGTATCTGATATTTCGTAGTTTCTGTACAAGTCTTATAGCAGGAAATTATGATATCTTGGAAGAGGTTTCAAGTGGAATCCCTCCGAAAAATGGTAATTTCCATATGGGGCGCATAGGACGATTATTGTTAAGTACTATTTTCCGGGCAGTATCTGATTGTTCGTAGTGTCTGTTCAAGTCTCATAGCAGGAAATTATTATACGTTTGAAGAGGTTTCACTCAGACTACCTCCGAAAAATGGTACTTTCCATACGAGACGCGCAGAATGAATCTTGTTAAGTACATGCTTCGGGCAGTATCTGATTTTTCGTAGTTTCTGTACAAGTCTCATAGCAGGAAATTATGATATGTTGGAAGAGGTGAGGTGGATACGTGATAGGGTTAGGTTAATCACTCACTGCGGCCAAATGAAACGCGACGTCACCAATTTTTGCGTGGCACGTATCCCTGGATGAGAAAGTCCGTGGAGCGAATTAAATACGTCGCGCCGCAAGGATTTCGGTACGTACGGTCTTACAATGTCGCCTGATACGTCGCAGTATATTTCTGCGTCGTGGTCAGGAAAGCGTATCTTTTTTAACCGTAACGCGGTTGTATCGGAGTTGACGATGTCGCTCAGTTCGTTGTCGTTTTCTTGCGCGGCGGCGAGAGTTTGATGATCCACAGACTTCCCTATTGCTTCGATGCGCGACAGAGCGTCGGCTACGTTGTTATCTAGCCCCTTTATGTGACGTATGTCGGTGGTAAATTGACCGATGTAGTCTAGGTATCGAAATTGCCGCGGCGAACATTTTTCTAATTTTTGTCTGAACGCGTAGGTAGGAGGTTTGTGGTCGGTATATATTACGAAATTTCTGCCTTCTAAAGCGTGTCGGAAATGTTTGACTGCAGTGTATATTGCGAATAGTTCGCGATCGTACGCGCTATATTTTTGTTGAGCGGGGGTCAAAGATTTCGTCGCGAACCCTAGCGGTTGCAGTTCGTTGTTCACGCGTTGTTGTAACACTGCACCAATTGCATAGTCGGACGCATCTACCGTGAGGCTGATAGGCGCACCTAGTATCGGATGCGCCAGCATCGTTGCGTCCACGAGAGCACGTTGCGATTCGCGAAAACTATTTTCCGACTGTTCCGACCACTCGATAGGCGCGTTGCCCTTTTTCGCGCCTTTTAACAGGTCATTGAGCGGTTTAAGTGTTTTTGCGGCCCCCGGTATGAAACGTCGGTAGAAGTTTATCATACCAAGGTACCTACGTAGTTGCTTAGCGTTCGCGGGTTTTGACTATTTTACAATCGCTTCGACGCGTTCGGGCGGCGGCTTAATTCCGTCGGAGTTTACCAAGTATCCGACGAAAGTGATTTCGTGCACGCCGAATTCGCATTTTGTGGGGTTTATTACCACGCCGTAATTATTGAGGCGGTTGAATAAGATTTTCAGATGTTCGCGATGTTGATTTTCGTCGTCCGAAGCTATCAGGAAATCGTCGATGTACGCATAAACAAAATCGAGGCCTCGCGTGATTTCGTCGACGAATCGCTGACATGTTTGCGCAGCGTTCCGAAGTCCAAACATCATGTTTGTTGCTTCGAAAAGTCCGAACGGTGTCGTTATCGCGGTTTTTTCAACGTCCTCGGGCGCAATCGGGATTTGGTGGTACGCGCGGACGAGATCGATCTTTGAGAAGATTCGCTTACCGTGTAAATTTTGCGCGAAGTCTTCGATATGCGGCGGTGAATACCTGTCGGGGACGGTGCGGGCGTTCAACGCACGGTAGTCGCCACATGGTCGCAGGTTTCCGTCCTTTTTCGGCACTACGTGCAGGGGTGATGCCCACGGGCTTTTTGATGGTCGCATCACGCCCTACTCAATCATGAGCTGAAATTCCTCCTTTACCTGTTTAAGTCGATCAGGTGCGAGGCGGCGGGGTTTGTTGTAAACGGGTGGGCCAGGTGTGGTTTCGATGTGGTGTACCACACCATGTCGCGTCCTCTCTTTTCCAAAAATCGGTGGACGTGTGAGGTCTGGAAACTCTGCCAGGAGTTGATGGTATGGTGACTCGCCGATAATGGTCTTAACGGACGCTTCGTCTGTCGTGGCGGTGTATCCCCTCGATGTCATTCGGGTTGTCGTGTCGACGAGCCTCTTGTTTCGCGGGTCCACGAGTAACCCGTAATGGCTTAAGAAATCCATGCCAATGATGGGCGTTTTGACATCGGCTATCGTGAAGTTCCATTTGAACGCTCTGCGTAGGGACAGGTTTAAATTGATCGCGACGGTGCCATATGTTGTGATCCGTGTCCCGTTGGCCGCGAACAGCTCGTACTCGTTTCTGTTCACGGGGCCGTGTAACTTGCTACGCGGGAATACGCAAATATCGGCGCCGGTGTCGATAAGATAGGAGATCCGCGAGTTCTTGTCCGTTACGAATATGCGGCGAGATGCCAAACCGTCGTCGTTTGCCGCTTTTACGGACGGTTGGTTCCGTTTCCCGAATTCCACGAGCATGGGAATATGCACTTTCTCGCGCGTTCTCGGTATTGTGCGTGGTAGTGACATAGTCCATCTTGCCGCGGGTGGTCGCGGGAGGGCGGACGGCGGCGGGATTGCGTACGCGAAAGCGATTGTGATCGCGATCGGCGATGTCCGTGAATTCTCAGCTCGGCTATTTGCGCTTCCATTCGGTCCATTCGGGAATCCATTCGGGAATCCATTCGGGAATCCATTCGTGTCAACCGATCGTTCAACGCGTCGTGGGCGGCTGCCACGGGACCGCCAATTCCGCTGTTCTGTCCTTGTGGGTGGCTTACCGCAGGTAATCGGACTGCGCTGGCCGCGACGATCTGCCCTGTCTCCGAGGTGGCTTCGAAGATGCTGTCCGCGATTTGAATGCGGGTTTCCGGGTCTCTACTCTGTACGGAGGCTAGGATGCTCCGCACGCGCGACGGGAGTCGACCTTCCCAGACCGTGAGAATGAAATCGTCCGCCAACGCGTTGGTGGCTAAGTTTCTTAGATCCCGGTAAAACTGGGATGGCTTCCTATCACCCATTTGTTCCTTCTCGATTACTTGTCGGAGTCTCTTGGCATCCGACTCTCCCAATCTCTTGATGAGCTCCCTTTTGACGAACTCGTAACGCCCGGTCGCCGGTGGGGCGTTCAATACGTCTCGGATTAATTTCGCATGAGACCTGTCGAGATGTGCGATAACGGTCTGGAATTTTTCCTGATCGCTCGTGATCCGAGTAGTCGCGAACTGCGCTTCCAGCATTGTGAACCACAAGTCGACATCGTCGGGCCAGAAAGGTGGTACACGGAGGAGTGCGTTTATCGTGTCTACGTTGTTACCCGCGACCGTTGCACGTTCAGAATCGGCGGTATTCGTCATTTTGCAATGTCTTACTTCGCGGCGTTTGAAGTCTCGCTAGCACTATCACGGTCACCTCTTTTTGCTTTACGATCACGTCGGGGTCACCAGTTTGAGGTGGATACGTGATAGGGTTAGGTTAATCACTCACTGCGTTCAACAAGCACTATTTATTGTACACGTTCTTTGTTTACAATGTGTGACGGACGCACGTTACAATTATCGGTTCGTGCTTACGAGTTCGGATATGTTACGGTACGTTGCGCGGTGCGATTCGAGTCGGAAGGTGATTGCACCAGATGTCGAGGAATTAGTAACTCGTATCAATATTGGACCGCTCGTTCGGCGACTCGCGACTGACTCCCTTTTCCGCAGCGGTGATGCTGCTAGGAAAACTACGATTGGGTGTGTCTAAGGATAAGGACACATCGGATTCGTAGGTGGGAAGTGCTGGTACGGAAAGTGAGGGAAATGAACGTCTCTGTTAATTGGTCAATTTTGGGTTGGAGGTTAGAGAAGGATATTAGTCGTCCTTGGGAGAAAGTTGTCAGTGAGACATGTCGTACGTGAGGAAAAACAGATTTCCTGTATCTTCCCGTGATGGGTGGTATGTGCAGAGATATTGAGACAAAGACTATTTGTCCTTTCGGAGAACCTTAGCTAGACAACTCCTAAGATTTATAGCGGGTCCTTAGCTAGTTGAAAATACTCGATGCGGATGTATCGACATCTGGCAATCATCTTGTTCGAAGGGTCGAGCCTTTGTGTAGCGGGCCACGTGACGGAAACCGTTGGAAAGTTTACCGTCGAGTGCCGCTACAGAGGTTTCACTCAGACTACCTCCGAAAAATGGTACTTTCCATACGAGACTCATGGGAAGAATATTGTTAAGTACATTTTCCGGGCAGTGTCGGATCTGTCGTTCTTTGTGAACGCTCTGTACATCAGGAAATTATGATATGTAAGAACAGGTTTCACGAGGGAACCATCCGAAAAATGGTACGTACATTGGAATCGCATACGAAGTACCTTGTTGTGTTCATTGTTCGGGCAGTTTCGGCCATTGCGTTCGTTCTAAACGCCCCATGCAGCCGACGATTATGATCGGTTAGAACAGGCTTCATGCGAAAACCCACCGAAAAATGGTACCACCCATTGGACCCGCATACAAAGTATCTTGTTCTCTACATTTTCTGGCCAGTTCCGGCATTTTTGTTTATCGTTTATGCGACATATAGCAGGAAAGTATGATTTGTCGGAACAGATTTCACGCGGAAGCAGTCCGAAAATGGTACTTCCCATTTTACGCGCATACGAAGAATATTGTTCAGTACATATTCCTCGAACGCTAAGATCCATAATCAATGCACCCTGGTATGTTACCAACGAAACAATCCACCGCGACTTCAAGATACCCACAGTCAAAGAAGACATTTGCAAGTTCAGAAGCAGATATAACACTAGAGTCAACAGTCACCACAACCCACTAGTCACCCAACTACTTGACACGACGGACCAGATCCGCAGACTAAAAAGAAAATACCCTCTAGATTGAAGCATTAGCCTCACCTAGAATCAACATAACATAATTTATTATAAACGCAAGTTATTGTACCACGGCAAATGAAGTTACTTATAATTCTCAACGAGAATTGATTGTAAAAATCTTAACAAATGAAAAAAAATTTGTTCCTTTTGTTTGTTGTATTTGGTCCGCCTGTTTTTAGGCTCGTCACTATCTATGGCGACTGTGCGTTAATTTTAATTTATTTATATGTACTGATCGGTGCATTCTTTTTACTTTGATTTTAACATTATGGTACTTGAAAATATTGGGAACTTAATGAGGTTCTGCATATCCGTTTGAGATTTCCCTCTACTAAGCTCTTTCATTAAATGTACCAAATCTACCATTTCGAAATTTAGTTCATTGATCCGTCTGTCGTAATATTCCTTAGATTTTATTTTCGATCTTATCAGTGAGGTGATAGAATTTGTACGTGTTACGCACGACGCTCTACCATCCCGTTGGACGCGGGATGATAGGCCATCGTGCGTAAATGTTTGATACCGAGCAAGCGGTATAATTCCTTGAACAATTGTGACTCGAATTGGCGTCCTTGATCGGTTGTTATTTTCGATGGTACGGGTATTGCTTCGGGCCAACGCGAGAACCGGTCGATACACGTTAGAAAATATCGGTAACCTTGCGAATATTGCATCACGATAATGTCTATGTGTATGTGATCAATGTACCTGCCGACGCTTCTAACGCTCCGACTGGGGATGCTATGTGCCTGGTGAATTTTCTTAGGTATTGGTAAAATTGGGACGGCTTTCTTTTGCCCATTTCTTCAGACTCCAGCAACTATCGCATTCTCGTGCTGTCTGAATCAGCCTGTTTGCGGATAATCTCAACCTTTGTTTTCGTGTCGTCACGTGGCTGATGGATTCACCACTATATCCTTGACTTGCTGCAGGTGCCGATTCTCGTGACATTTGGCGAGGGTCACGAATATTGCAGCAGCACAGCGCAAACGTGGCAACGATTCGTCCATACGTTTCGGCCTATTCTAGATCTCGTATACGCGTACATCGACGATCTCTTCATAGCCTCGGAAGACGAGCAGCAGCGCCGCAAACACTTGCGAACCTTCGAACGGTTAAACTATTACGATGTTGTTATTTAACCCCGCGAAATATGAATTTGGCTCGAGCGAAATCACATTTTTAGGATACACCGTAAACGTCGATGGAATTGAGCCGATCGTGCGGAAGCGATAGTGGACGTTCCAAAGCTCGCGACTAAGCAACTGCGAACGTACCCTGGTATGATTAACTTCTACCGAAGTTTCATACCGGCGGGCACAAAAATCCTCCAACCACTCAACAACTTACTAAAAGGAGCAAAAATGGCAACGCGCCATCGAGTGTTCGAAGCAGACCGGAAACAGTTTCCGCGAGTCGAAACACGCTCTCGCTGACGCCACGATGTTAGTATCACGCAGTGGACACAAAAAGTCACGAAATTGACAGATCACCGGTGATCTCCTCCCGTCACAGTTCGAACGTTTTACAAATAAGGTGAAGAATTGAACTTCGTATAAGATGATGGAAATTTTATTATATAAATCCAACAGAGTGACGGTTCAAAGTGTTACAGCAGAATAAAGTGTCTAGCGCCAATTTAGGAGGATTTTTATATTGAGGTTTTAGTCCCTTTGGAAGGGTTATTGTCGGATGCAATTCAGAGGCGGCTATTCAGTTGCTGTTTTGTTATTATTTCGATAGCTGTGGCATGCAGGATGTTTCGTCTACTATTTCTGAGCGGGTGGCCTTTCTTGAGCGCCTGACATTCCCCCCTTCTTAGATTCGCGTTGCTCAGTTGAAGCGTTATGGCTCTGGTGGGTCGTCTGATTTGAATGATCCCGCTATCTTCATTTTCTGTAATGTTTTTGAAATGTGACCGTTCCATGGGCTGATGAAAGAATTGGTGTTGTTGACGCTTGATGTATATTGTTTACGTGAGCGGTAGGGTAAAGTATTCTGATACATACGTTTTTGGGAATTACTCGACTTAGACATTCGAAAAGTTTACATTTATACAATATATATACTCTTCCTAGTCCTAGGGCTACGTATCCTAATATTTGTAATGTTGAAATGCCATATTCTCTGAGTGAATTTATACGTCGTTCGAATTGTAAGCTATTGACTTGCGTCTGTAACGTATCGAGGTTGATTTTATATTGATTAAAATTGTGAGATACTTTTGGAGTGAGTTACTTTGGAAAAAAAGCATATCACCCTGGTAAGGTGAGCCAATGTTTATCTATAACTATTTTACTCTTTATTATAAATTCTCAAATCATACTACCATATCTTAGATTAACTGCTTACACTTTAATCAAAATGATACTGCTACAACTTTGCTTTAATGTTACTATGTTCTTCTACAAATTTAATCAAACATTAAATTTATTTAATTTTTAGGAATTGTATGCTTAGTCCTGTCAATGATAAAGAAATTTATCCTCTTTCCCCTTGACAAGGTAAGACTCATTATATAAATAACTATTTCTTTTATTCACAATTGTCAAATCCTCCTGATGTGTTTCCGATTGTAACCATTACCGCTCCGTTATACCTAAGCTCCAATGACTACCACTTTATTTTGATATTTATTACACTTTCTAACTCACTTTAGTCATTATATTATAAAAAAATTTTTTTTGGATGGCACAAGCCCCATCAATACCAATGATTCGTCCACTTTCCCTGCGAGAGAGTAATACTGCTAAACAAAATCACTATTTCATTTTAATTCCCAATTTCTAGTCCTACATATGCATTTCTTATTAACGATTATTATTACATAACCCAACCACGACAACAGCTATTTTTATAATAAATATTATTATAAATTTAACTTTTTTTAAAAACCATATCTATTATATTTTATTATTATATCTTCCTGCTTGACATTGGATGTCTATGACCATTGTTGGTCCAATCATAAATATTTCTACTGTTGTTTTTAATACTAGATACACCAATTTTGAACGAAAAGTCATTTTACTTTAATTCGGTTTATCCTGTTTCTTATTTATTAGTTTACCTCCTTTGTTCTATGTTAAATTTATTTCAAATAACCTTAATCTTAATTTAGTTATAATTAACTTCCTGTGTATTTCTATTATGTAGCGATATATACATATACCACGGTTAATTTAATCCATTTTATTACCTAATTAGGACGAATTAGCCGGTGATTATCTACATCTATCTTTCTGGTTCTCCATACTATTAGCAAGCTAATCTATTAGAGTAAGTACTAATATATTTACTAATTTCTACATAATGATCAATTTATTATGATCTCATTAATCTCGCTATATCTTACTATACTTTAACTACAGCTTCTTTCTACAACTATCAATTTATTATCTTTATTATATTTATTATATTTATTTTATTTTATTTTTATTTATTTTATTTTATTTTATTTTTATTTTAGGCCCGGACCACCAGTCCCACCCAATGCTATCAAAATCGCATTTTACATGGCCATTGCCCAAATTGGTCTTTCTTTAACAATGAACTACGATTATCTAAACTCTAAACATCGGCACTTAACCCCTTTCCGTGCCATTTAGTTCGACGAAACTCCGGCCCAAGCGGTAGACATCCTAAACAGATAACGGACAAAAAAGCAGTCCGCGAGCTCGGCTTGTTATGTTTACGTTTGGCCCAGGTATCTGGTCGCGAGTCAGACTCCCGATATTCATGTTTGGGTCAAAATCTTCATAGCGAGTCTGACTCGATAAAGTACGGGAAGGGGTTAATACAAGAATATTCAAACTGTATACGTAATTAATATTTAATATAAAATTAGATATTTATTTTAATTACATGTCGACTTTATTATCTACCCTATCTTTCTGTCTATGACCTCCGTCCACCTTAACATGTGACTCATAGTTATTTATTCGTTATAGTTCCCGAACCGTAATTGCACTTTATTTCAATTCCTATTCTAGTCAAATTCTAATTTCTATTTCCTTTAATTTAGCCAATAAATTAACTTAATATTAATTTAGCTCACTTTGTCTTTAATTGAAATCGACTAAACGCTTACTCACTCAATAACATTAATTGTTATATCGATTTTAACCCAGCTACGCCTTCTAATGTAGCCTGCGACTTCTCGCATCCGTTAAACCCTCTCATCTTATTCAAGTCAACAATAAACTGTGGCGGCACTCGACAAGCCAAATACCGCCACTGGACTGTAACTAAGCGAACGGACACGTGGCGCAGTTGTTAGCGTCTTAGGTTTCGAACGTTCGGGACCCGGGTTCGATTCCCGGCGCCCGTAGTCCGATTTTATTTCCACGCACAAAAAAATAGAAGAAAAATCAGCAGCGACATCTACAGTCCCTGGCGGACAATTACACCCGGACAAGGCCCTTACCGACAACAACTATCACGGACTCTATATCATCCACCTCAAAAATAAAATCACTGTACGTACCCGTGACACCCTAATTCACCTCAAATGGGAATTATCCATCACTGTCTAGCGCGTTGAAAATTGGTATTTCTCATGTTTCCTTTAAACTAATTCCACCCACGTTATGACACATTTACCCCTAACCAACTACTATTACAACTAGCCTTATGCTCACGAGCGGGAGCTCGCGGCAAACATGTCCACCAAGCAACGACGTCTCGAGTCAAACTCCAGTTTTGCTGCTAATTAAATTCGGTTGTCTGATTTCTAAGATTTTATGTGTTTTACATGATACGTCGATCTGCACATTTTTAGGTAAGCATAATGATTTAACGATTTTCAGTCTGTAAAGATATGAACGTCAATTCTTCCAGCTTGAATACAGCAGTTGAGTAAGTTTTGACTGTCTGTTGGTTACTAATCAATTCAATTCTACATTCAGGTGAACTGATTCCATTGTGACTTGGTTGAGCTTCCTTACAAATTTGGATGATTTCCGTTCGTTTATATTTGTTTAAGTAGTGGCTATCGACAAAGGTGTATTGTTCTAAGTTGATTAGTATTAGTTTCTACTACAGATACGATAAATACAGAGTTTTGCTTGAAAGGTAACGGATAAATTTTTGTTATTTTCCATTCGTTGTCTTCTGAAAGTGGTACAATTATTGTATATATAAGTTGGTTATCAATTGTCCATAATTTTAGTTTTGAGGTGGATACGTGATAGGATTAGGTTAATGACTCACTGCGTTTAAACAAACACTATTTATTATACCGTTCTTTTACTTACAATGTCTGTGACGGACGCTCGTTACAATTATCGGTTCGTGGTTACGAGTTCGGATACGGTACGGTACGTTTCGCGGTGCGATTCGAGTCAGAAGGTGATTGCACCAGATGTCGAGGAATTAGGAACTCGTATCAATATTGGACCACTCGTTCGGCGACTTGCGACTGACTGCCCTTTTTCCGCAGCGGTGATGCTGCTTAGGAAAACTACGATTGGGTGTGTCCAAGGATAAGGAAACATCGGATTCGTAGATGGGAAGTGTTGGTTGGAAAAGTGAGGGAAATGGACATCTCTGTTAATTGGTCAATTTTGGGTTGGAGGTTAGAGAAGGATATTAGTCGTCCTTGGGAGAAAGTTGTCAGTGAGACACGTCGTACGTGAGGAAAAACAGATTTCCTGTATCTTCCCGTGATGGGTGGTATGTGCAGAGATATTGAGACAAAGACTATTGTCCTTTCGGAGAACTTCGGCTAGACAACTTCTAAGATTTATAGCGGGTCCTTCGCTAGTTGAAAATACTCGATGCGGATGTATCGACATCTGCCAATCATCTTGTTCGAAGGGTCGTTTGTGTACTGTTATCGTACGTGACGGAAACCGTTTGAAGGTTTACCGTCGAGTGCGCCTACAGTTTATTTAGATCTAGAATTAGGTGAAAGTTTTGAACTGAAGGTTCGATATGGTTACTCATAAAGTTTTGTTTCGTTATTTGATCGAGTGTTGTTAAAAATTGTTTAGGTTCTATAATTTGTGGGTTTGTGATTCCTTGATTTCCTGATATGATAGTGCTAAAAATTTCATCGATGTTAATATGGAGCTCCGATATGGTAGATTCAGTCTGGATTAGTAAAGACATCAATATTTCGTTTTTCTCGTTATGATTTTCAATTTTGCGTATATCGTTGGTAAGGTTTTCGAGTTGGTTCGTCTTAGTGTCGTCTAGTACGTGTCTGATAAGTGCAGTTTGGTTACTAAGGATCGTTTTTATTTTGTTGTTGAAGTAAAACAATGTGTCAGTATTTTTGTTAATGAGTTCTCATTCTTCTTCGTCAAGAGTTCCGAATAGAGTTTTTAGATACTGAGCCTATGACGTTGAGTAGTCCGCGTTCGCTTCTATAGTGTAATAACAATTTGAGTTGATGCGTTAGGTTTTGGAGGTTTCTATACTTGATTTTTAGATTGTTTATCTCTGGTATGTAAGCGCAAGGTGGTTTACATTGTCGGTTTATTAGCTCAATTACATGTTGTAATCTATTGGTTTGATAGTTTGGGTCGCTAAGGTCCACTATAAGGGTGATATTTACTTATTCATTATACAGATAGCAATCATCGATATGTTCTAAGAAAACGTTGGCATAATTTAGTGGTCTTACTACTAGATCGCTTTGAATGTATTCGAGAGTTCGAATTATCCATGTTATGGTCGCCTTCCTGAAAAATAAGGTTTTAATCTGTTACCGTGGATTCTTTGCGTTTGACCGTTGGAATATTCAATAAGGTAAGTGGGCGGATTGGACGAGAGAATTTCAGCGGGTCCAGGGCATTCGTGGTCTAGTTTGTTGGTTTTGTCAACGTTATGTACCCGCACTTTATCTTTTACTTGGAATATCGTTTGTCTTTTAATGATTTTTCGTATCTAATCTCTCCGATATTGCTTTTTGTTTGATTTGGTGATTTGTCTTGCTTTAACTGTATAGGCGTTAAGTCGATTTTTCCAGAGGTTAAATAATTGTTCTTTAGTTAGGGTGTTGCGTCGCATAGAACATATACAGCCCAGCCGACGCTACCTGGCAGTCAGCGGCCCACTGACCTTCGTCCCGACCCTCAATAAACTCACGGACCCACCATAAACCGTCAACTTCTAGTTTAAGTGTTTCCACATGTTGTCAATCAACTTACTTGTCTAGAAGTATTTTCAGTTTATGTCCAGATTTAAGAAAGGTTCTTGAGTTTATTAGGCCATTAAAAAATTACGGAGCAAGCCGGAAGTGACCTAATGGGAAAAACTAAATAGCTGCTTAACGGAAAAGCTGGTTTTTCCCATGAACAATATCACCACGTTGGTAGGAGGCTTCTTCCTCAACATTGGGCCTGACCAATCAGCATCGCGGACGCTTTCCCTCACTTCACCTACGACAACAGGAGAGTCAAGTCTAGAACTCACTCGTCGTTCTTCTCTCGAGCAATCAACAGTTCAAATCTCCGATTCGTGTCGAACAGTCTAACAATTATAATTCTATCTACTCAGTCTCGTCATTCTTTGTAACATATTGTTATTCATCGTTGGTGTATTAAGTTGTTGAAAATATATATGTCGGGGAGACGTTAAGATTTGATCTGGGGTTGTGGGCGCGAAACGAATCTACACTCAGATTAGATGTGGTCGTTATGCAATAGAGGAGATATTCGCTAGTGCAGGTATGATTATCACAGAATCTGACAAGTAGACGCGACAAACAGATACTCGAGAAACTAATGACAATGATCTTAGGTTCCATAACGAATCCGCGGCCAACGGGATGATAGAGATACGTTCTCGCAAAGTTCAAGTCCGACCGATCGTAAAGATAGTATTCTTTCCGTCAATGAATTCGCACAAGAGAATGAATCTCTGTCTCGGTGATGCCACCGAGGAAAACTATATGGGGTGTATCTAAGGACACGCGGTCATCGGATTCGTGGAGAAAAGTCTTCGCTCGGAAAGTGAGGGAAATTGACGTTACTGTTAATTGGTCAATTTCCATGTCGATGGTTAGGGAAGGGTGCTAGCCGCCCTTAGGAGAAAGTTGCTAGTGGGGAGCATCGTTCATGAGAGAAAAAACAGATTTCTCTAACTTCCCATGGTTGGAACAAAGACTGTTTATCCGTTTGAAGGACTTTAGCTAACTCCTAAGATTTATAGCGGGTCCTCGGGCTAGCTGCACGTACTGTGGAGACGCATCGACATCTGGTAATCATCTTACTCGGAGAATAGAATCTGCGTGTGGCAAGTCACGGAACAGAGACCGTCAAGATGTTCACTGTCGAATGTCACTACCACTATTTCCTTCTTTTTCTAAGAAGAGCTCTAGAGTTACTTTCATGCCTTTGTTAGACGGAACGTTCATCCCTTGACCGCGGCTACGTTCGGCGACTGGTTGTCGCCTCGAGCCCAAGCTCACTATCATGAATCTCAAACAAATAAAATTGGACTAAACGACGACATTTGTTTAATTACAGCTACGTTAGAATCTAGATTACAGTATTGAGGAGTTTTCCCGAAGTTCCAAAGGGAAGGCTCCTTTGGAACGGTGTCTTTCCATCTCCGACACGGCCATCCTGACTATCACACGTCCTCGTGTGTAACTAAAATATTGAGTTTTCTAACATTAGACTCGATACAACTAATAGTATCTACAATGTAACTTGATGTCCAAATAAGGCAAGGGTCCAGTGCAACAACAAAATTTTGTTCGGAGGTTTGACAACGAGAGAAATAAGAGAGAACAAGAATTAGTAACGTTGTAATTAGTATTCAAAGTGCTAGTTGCATCCTGTCGGTTATCAGTCGGGTCGTGACGGCATGATGGACCGTTCTCGATTTCGCACCCCACTGGATCTCGATTTTATAGATCGTATGAGCACATAGAGCTTTTTGTTCCCTGGTTTCAATGAGCTTTACAGTACTGTCACCACGAAAAGCATATGGAATACGTCACATATTCTCAGGGAACTTTATCAAACTGTTGCCACAAGAAACACACGTTTTGCAGTGGGCTTTATCAAACTGTTGCCACGCGTTCTCGGTGGTCTTTATCAAACTGTTGCCACAAGAAACACACATTCTCGGTGGTCTTTATCAAACTATTGCCACAAGAAACACACATTCTCGGTGGTCTTTATCAAACTGTTGCCACAAGAAACACACATTCTCGGTGGTCTTTGTCAAACTGTTGCCACAAGAAACACACATTCTCGGTGGTCTTTATCAAACTGTTGCCACAAGAAACACACATTCTCGGTGGTCTTTGTCAAACTGTTGCCACAAGAAACACACATTCTCGGTGGTCTTTATCAAACTGTTGCCACAAGAAACACACTTTCTCGGTGGTCTTTATCAAACTCGCTCGCCCAGGTGTTATAGGCATAGTGCTACTGATCTTTCGAGGTCGGAGTGCTCATATCGTTGTGGTCGCTGTTATTGCTATCACTACAGACATCCAACTCAACAGGAATACAACTATCGGGCATTTTCCTCAACCTATCATGACTGTACTTGTATGATCGTTTGCCGTCTAATGTTTTTAAAATATATCTATCTCCTTCTAAAATCTCTGCTATTACAAATGGACCCTTAAATTTTGGATCTAACTTCGTTTGGTTCCTCTCCTCATTCTTGCGTAATACAAAATCACCGATACTAAATCTAACCACTTTCGCTTTGGTTTCGTCGAATCTCTCTTTATCGTACTTGGCGCTAATTGCTATGTTTTTTTCTGCCTGTCGTCTTACATCAGAGATGTCTATTTCCCTCTCTTCGACGTTATCAGGTAGCAACAAGTCGTACGGTCTCGCCGTCCTACCGATTAGTAGCTCCAATGGACTCGCTTTAGTCACGCGGTTGGTGGTACAATTCAAGGCTAGCTGTATCTCCCCAATCGCGTCTTGCCACGACCACCCGGTTGTTTCTATCGTTGTAAACATATTTTTCAACGTGCCCATAACACGCTCTACCTGTCCATTGGCCCTACTAGCGCCGGTTGCTATCAGGTGAACTTTAATCTGTTTACCTTCACAGAACTCTTGAAATTCCCTGCCCGTAAAACATCTTCCCTGATCCGCTATTATCCGACGGGGACTCCCGAATAGAAATACGGCGGACTTGAGCGCTTTAATGGTGTTAAGGGAATCTATCTTACGGGTGTGATGTAGGTATACAAATTTGGTGAAGGCGTCAATCAAAACAATGACATACTCTTTCGAGTCGCTTTTACCGCTTAGCTTGCCCATTATGTCCGTGTGCACTGTATGCCAAGGTATGCTGGTCTTAGGTATAGGATGTAGTTCGGCTTGTATTTTACCTGAACTTGCCTTCGAAACTCGACAAGCATGACAGTTCTCTACGAATTTGTGAACGTACTTCGCCATTCCTTCGAACCAGTAATACTCGTACAGTTTCTCAAGCGTTTTATCCCAACCTAAGTGCATAATTGACTGGTGTACATGGTTAATAACGGACCATCTAAAACCTCTTGGAACAATAGGTAAACAGAGAGTCCTGCCTTTCCTCCGTATCCTACGGTAAAGGGTACCGGACCGCAATCCGTACGTATTCGCGATGTCTTCCGCGAGCTCGTCGCTTTGCAACTTTTCGACGATTGCCGAAATTTGAGGGTCACGACGTTGTTCTGCTAATAGCCCGTCTTCGGAGATCTTGGCCCGATTAATCTCTTTCTCTACGATTTTGTTAATCACATGGCAATTCAAGTCTACGGGGTCTCGCGAAAAGAAATCTACGTGGGCCATTCGTTTACCCTCTCGATACATGATGTCAAAGTCAAATGTTTGCAAATAAGCCCACCACCTATAAACCTGGTCGTGTAAATTTACTTTGTTGCTGGAGGCTTTCAAAGAATTACAGTCGGTAACAACTAGGAATGTCCGCCCATGTAAATAGTGTCGGAAATGCTTGACGTCGCTTACTACTGCTAATGTCTCCAGTTCGTACGAATGATATCTGGATTCCGCGGGACTGATCCTTTTACTGTAATATTCAATGACTCTATTTTTACCTTCAACCTTATGCATTAAAATAGCCCCATACCCCTCCGAACTAGCGTCGATATGTAGTTCTATGGGATGGTTGGTGTTCGCACGTTCGCGGGGAGACGCGATCTCGAAAGAATAGCGTCAACGGGAGTCGTAAATTCCCGTTACGATTAATTAATCGACACCACGAATCGTACGATCCCTTATTTCTTTTGGGATAATAAGGGTGGTTAAAACGATATAACACTGTAATTGACAGGTTATTATATATTTCAACGACTAACAACTTCGGTGTATACAAATGAATGTATGATTATTTTGACTACGAATGAGTATGACTTGAGACTCTATTCGTGTTCTCGCGTATAAAAATATAGTTTGTCGACTGACTGTGTTCGACTAACTCGATATGATAGAATGCCGGGTGGCTCGATAAAGACTCGGTGATTCTATATGATTCGATTACCAAAAAACGATACAGGTGAATACAGGCGAATACAGTCGCTTCCTTATTCGCTGTATTTATATGCGTTGGAGTTGACAAGAGGGGTCGGGGTCTTTCTTTCGACGGTGTGCTCGAAAGATCCCGACGGTCGCTGAACTCTCGACCTTGTTTACTGTTTTGATTTTACCTGTAATCGGAGCGATGACATATGATCATGACAAACAACGGATTAATTGTCTAATAATAACCGCCTAAGGTTGTCGGATCTGTGTTAATCCTATCTACAGGTAAACAAGGTTTTTTTTTTTTACTGTAGCGGGTCAAGGAACGGAAACCCTTGTAAAAAGTAAAGTCAAATGCCGCTACAGTTTGGTTGAACGACCCGACCAGCGAAACGATTAGTAAACATAACAATCAAAAAGAGGAAGTGAATGTCATGAGTTCATGATACGAATATTGTAGGTGGGTCGCAAGCCGCGAGATATTGAAAGATGGCGTTCAGATGTCCCACGCGACGTAACAGTTGGGGTCGAATATCATTAACACTGACGCGTCGGTCAGAACGGAAATTACCTTTTGCCTTATCTTTTCGTGCCTATCCGTCCAAGTTATGTGTTTGCTACTAGAAGTAAGTGCATACAAGAGTTTCATCACTTGAGAAAATTTAGGAATAAATTTTCGGAAGTAAGAGGCCAACCCTATAAACTGCCTAAGCTGTGTGACGGTCGACGGTGCAGGTAAAGAATTTGAAGCTTGTATTTTTCCCGGGTTTGGACGGACTTCTCCGTTGCAAATTACATATCCCAAATAAAGTATCGATGTTTTTTTTTTTTTTAGAAACGAACATTTAGAGAAGTTGAACGAGAATCCGGCGTTCACCAGGGTATTCAATACGATGTTTAATCTCTCTAAGGCTTGGTCCATCGAGTCGGCAATAATTAGAACATCATCTAAATAGACAACAACGTATGAATGGGCGAGGTCGCCTAAGGCATTGAAAATGGCCCTTTGAAAAACGGACGGGGCATTTTTTTTTGGTCTAAACGGCATCGTTATGTACTCGTATTGTCCGTCGGGAGTGACGAACGCTGTATACTCCGTCGAATTAGGATAAACGGGGATTTGGTGAAACCCGCTGACTATGTCCAAGTGAATAAAGTATCTCGCCTTTTGCAATCTCACGATTTGATCCGCGATACGGGTAGGAGATACCGATCCGCGACCGTATTTTCCTTTAACGCTCGAAAATCGACGCACAGTCCATTCGAACCGTGCCTTTTCTTTACGAGTAGCATAGGGCTTGCGAACGGTGAACTACTAGGTCTTATGATCTTTGCCCTAATTAGTTCGCTGATTCTTTCACGTACTATCGTGCGCTCTTCCTCGCTGAGTCTATAAGAACTTCTTTGTACGGTGATGTTAGGATCAATTAATTGTATCTCTAGCTGGCCTGTACTTACGCGAGTACGTAGGAAATCCGCAAACGGATGAATCTTTGAATTTTCGAGAGGAGGAATTAATCGACTTTTATCATTACCATGTACTTCGATGTCAACTTCATGGATATCGATCCCGTTTCCAGCGGTTTTATCACAGACATCAATTATTTTGCTTTACACATAGCGATGCTATTTCGTGTAATGTTACGTCAGAATCCAGACTTAAAATTTCACGACTAATCGCGATATCATATTTCAAACAACTATCAGCGGGGACATGAGAAATTATCTTCAATATAAAATCATTAATACACACGATAGACAAAATGGAAGGTGTACGTTTACTACAGATATTTCCTGCTCTTCGCATTACTACGTCAATAGTTCTTTTTCCCGAGGATCACGAGGCTACAGACTCTTTAATTAGTGAACACTCGGCTTCTGAATCGGAGTAAAAATGGAAACGACTCACCCAGATGACTTGGTCTACCAGTTGACGCTTCCACTGCGTAGAAGTCGACTCGACGTTTGTTATTGAAATTATAGTTTCCTTTCAGGGCACTGTTTCGTAAAAAGATTTCCGTCCGTAATCAGATGGATAGCTGCGCCCATGCAGCGAGGTCGGAGCACGTGATTTTAAGGGTTAAAACGTGATAACGAAAGCTGTCAGGTTTCGCACTCGATTTTTGCACTAGCGATTGAATTAACTCGCGCACGATGGTCGTAAGCTCTAGCACTGTTAAAATCGGTACTGATCCCACTTCTGATGTCGGGGAGACGTTAAGATTTGATCTGGGGTTGTGGGCGCGAAACGAATCTACACTCAGATTAGATGTGGTCGTTATGCAATAGAGGAGATATTCGCTAGTGCAGGTATGATTATCACAGAATCTGACAAGTAGACGCGACAAACAGATACTCGAGAAACTAATGACAATGATCTTAGGTTCCATAACGAATCCGCGGCCAACGGGATGATAGAGATACGTTCTCGCAAAGTTCAAGTCCGACCGATCGTAAAGATAGTATTCTTTCCGTCAATGAATTCGCACAAGAGAATGAATCTCTGTCTCGGTGATGCCACCGAGGAAAACTATATGGGGTGTATCTAAGGACACGCGGTCATCGGATTCGTGGAGAAAAGTCTTCGCTCGGAAAGTGAGGGAAATTGACGTTACTGTTAATTGGTCAATTTCCATGTCGATGGTTAGGGAAGGGTGCTAGCCGCCCTTAGGAGAAAGTTGCTAGTGGGGAGCATCGTTCATGAGAGAAAAAACAGATTTCTCTAACTTCCCATGGTTGGAACAAAGACTGTTTATCCGTTTGAAGGACTTTAGCTAACTCCTAAGATTTATAGCGGGTCCTCGGGCTAGCTGCACGTACTGTGGAGACGCATCGACATCTGGTAATCATCTTACTCGGAGAATAGAATCTGCGTGTGGCAAGTCACGGAACAGAGACCGTCAAGATGTTCACTGTCGAATGTCACTACCACTATTTCCTTCTTTTTCTAAGAAGAGCTCTAGAGTTACTTTCATGCCTTTGTTAGACGGAACGTTCATCCCTTGACCGCGGCTACGTTCGGCGACTGGTTGTCGCCTCGAGCCCAAGCTCACTATCATGAATCTCAAACAAATAAAATTGGACTAAACGACGACATTTGTTTAATTACAGCTACGTTAGAATCTAGATTACAGTATTGAGGAGTTTTCCCGAAGTTCCAAAGGGAAGGCTCCTTTGGAACGGTGTCTTTCCATCTCCGACATATATATATTTTATAACTCTGTGAACCACAGCGTTATACCTCAACAATCACTCCGATTATCTGAAAGGAAATCAGGGGATCGATCTGCTCGTGGCGTCGATTATTATAATCGTAACGGGAATTTACGACTCCCGTTGACGTGTTTCCTCGCGATCGCGTCTCCCCGCGACTGGTCGAAACATAGGGTGAGGGTATTTGATGTTGAGGATGGCATATTAGCTTGTCTTCCAAATGTCAGTTCGAAAGAGGTATATCCGGTTGTTTTGTGTTCTGAAGTATCATATCCCATATATATTAGTTTTAGGTTTTCGTCCAAGTCGTTTTGTCGGTCGGTCGTGCAAGTTCGAATAAACTCTTTCATTAGTTTCTTTCTATTAGTTTCATTTGAGGGACTCTCGTTGTCAAGAATCTTAACATGAGTTGAATGTTTACTTTTTCTAACGTGCTGAAGCTATTGTCGTTTATTCCTATTTGTAAGTATTCAGTTTGGCATTTAGTAAAGTGTTTAGTTAATTGATATAACCAGTGTCGTTCGTTAAAGTCTCTTAGTTCGTTTTGTAATTTATTTAAAGCGTGGTCTGTTAGGTTTTTGAGTTATTGGAACTCGGGTTGTATTAGTTTTCCAGTCGACATGGTCATCATAATAGTCTGGGTTTTCTAGATCGAATGATACGGATTGGACTTCTTCATTGGAGATAGGATACAATCAGGATAGAGCGTCTGCAGCTATATTTTCCGTTCCTTTCTTCTATTCAATTTTGTACTTTCGACGAATCGTGGGGAGACGCAAACGATGAAGAAACACGTCAACGGGAGTCGTAAATTCCCGTTACGATTATAATAATCGACGCCGCGAATAAATCGAACCCCTGATTTCCGTTGAGATAATAGGGGTGATTGAGGTAGTATAACGCTGCGATTAACAGGGTTATAAACTATATATTTTCAACAAATTGACACAATAAACTTTCGCCGTTGCTTATCATATATGTCGTAGACGATGATTTAGCGTATGAAGATGCGATATACATGCACAATATTCTTTGGTAATAGAGCAAGGCCCTTACAGTTGAGTTTCTTGTTGTAGTTGAAGTAGCAATAGAGGAGACTGATGTTTCGCTCTCATGCAATTACGGAGAAAAGCTCTGTGTGGATGTGGTTTTTGCGCGAAGAAAACGGATTCGTTGCTCACACTTTTCGTGGGTAAGGTGAGGGCAACGATCTACGATGTCCATTGGTTTTTCGACATTAACAAGTGATGAGAGGGGACGGAACCTCCCACCAATGTTGCTAGTTGATGTCTTTGTTTAAGGGAAAACCCGGATTTTCCGTTAGGTAAATCTCCGCTTTTCGCGTTAGGCCACTACCTGCTTTCTCCGTAATTCTTAAGAGCGCATAATAAACCTAAGGACCTTTCTAAAAACCAGCCGAAAACATTTCTAGGATTAGAAAGTCTTTCCGGGCACAAAAATTGACTTAAACCATATGTGAGAACAATGAATGTAGTAACTAAATAGGTGGGTTTTTTAGAGGAAAAGGACAAGTGAAAGTTGCTTTAATGGTTAAAAAGGTGATGTGGTTAATATATTTGATAAAAATAAGTGTAACTACAAAGCGTGGCGGAATATCCGGTGATGAACAATGTTCACGCGCTCGTTCGGCTTAGCGGCTTTTTACTCGACACTCTCGACGTGTGCTCTTTTCAAATCTCCGTAAAGGACTACTTTTGTCCTTAGGTCGTTTCTCGGTCCTCTCGGAGAGACGACCCCCCACTACGCTCGGATCACGCCACCGTTCGCGCCCATGATCACGCATATTGCATTTCTCTTAAAAATTAAACAAACTGAGATCGACGTTTCTGGAAGTCGCTGCTAGCCGGCAACCATGCGCTCGTCGATACATTGTATGCCTCTCGTCGGGCATGCAGGGCGATTCGCCGACGACATTGTAGGAACGCGAGCGACGGCCAGAAACGCGATCCATACGAAAACCTCATAAAACAGAGTAATAAAACGCACGCCTCGCTCTTTCGATACTACATTCGGCCATCCTGCGTTAACATCTGTCCTCAGATGCTGTTGTCTTCGTTTTCGCTGTCGTCGGACGCTTCATTTTCGGCGTTTATAATCCATGGCTTCATGAAGTCTGCGGTCGTCGATGTATGTGTAGGTCCTTCATGCTCCCCTACTTTCTCCACGGTGTAACGATCATTCCGCATTACTCGCACCACCCGGTACGGGCCCAAAAAATTTTCCCCGAGTTTTAAACCTGAACCAAACTGGGTTCTCTTTACGGCCACTAAATCTCCCCGTAGGTACTGTTTCGCACTCTTCCGCCTTTTGTTGTAATTTTTCCGGTTTTCTTCTTGGGTTGCGGCGATCTTCCTTTTCGCGTCCTCACGTAGCTCACGACGCTGCTCTTCAAATTTCGCCGCCCACTCTTCGTCGATTAACTTTCTGACCTGCGGATCCTCTTTTACTTGCATCTCGACCCCGACAAGTAGCTGAAAAGGAGTTTTTCCCGTGCTTCTGCTTACTGTGGAGTTTAAATATTTCTGAACTTGATCAACGTGTTTGTACCAATCATCGGGCTTGGGGCAGTTAGCTTAGATAACAAAGGTATGAGTGTTCTATTGACCCTTTCTACCTGTCCATTCCCCTCGGTGCCCCCGTCGTGATTAACAGATGCTTTATATTTTCTCCCTCACAATACTCCCGGAAAGCGTTTGATGTGAACGCTGTTCCCCGATCGGAAATGATTCGTCGTGGGTTCCCAAAGATAGCCGCTTGCTTCTTCAGTCGGTCGATAACGTCCGCGGTACCAGTAGACCTGGTGGGGTAAAGCCACGTAAACTTCGTGAACGCGTCCACTACTACAAGGATATGCGCATATCTTTTCTTCGTAGCTGTCATGGGGCCCACGTGGTCAATGTGGTAGGTGTCTAACGGCGTGTCGCCCTTGTCCAACGGATTTAAATACCCCTCCTGCTTACCCGACTTTCGCTCGGCTAGGATACAGTCAAGACAGTTGGATATCACGTGCTCGACCTTTCCCCGCAACCCCTTAAACCAAAAGTCTTTCTTGACTATAGCCTCCGTTTTGGTGACTCCGAAATGCCCACGCTCGTGTGCCTGCCTGACTATCTGAGTCTGCATAGCCTTCGGTACTACTATTAACAGATCGTCCTCACATTCTTTGTACAGAAGATTGTTTCTCACTACATACCCATCGGCCTGACTGCACGTTGCGGCATCTAAAATCCTACGAACTTCCGCATCATTGTTCTGGGCACTTCTCAACCGTGCAATCAGCCCGTCCTCACTTTCCTTTACATACATGGTGGTCGGCAGTGGGTTTCTACTCAGGGCATCTACATGCTGCATGTTTTTACCCGGACGATGGCACACCTGATACTTAAACTCGCCCAGCAATAAAGCCCATCTGGCTACACGCACGCACAAATCTTTCTTTTTCATTGTCATGGCGAACGCTTGACAATCCGTGACAATAGTAAACGGCATTCCTAGCAGATATATCCTAAACTTATTCCACGCTTTCACTATCGCCAGTACCTCCAGTTCGTAACTGGTGTACTTTGCTTCGGCTGGGGTTGTTTTTCCACTGGCAAAGTAGACCGGGTGGAATTTTTTGTCGTCTAGATCTAGTTGCAATAGAATTGCTCCGTAACCCTCCGCGGACGCGTCTGTATGCAACTCGGTCTCTGCGCCTACTCTATACAATTTTAACACAGGCCCGCTGGTGAGTGCCACCTTCAAGGTCTCAAAAGCCTCTGATTCTCGATCCCCGAACTGGAACTTCACCTCCTTTTTCAACAGGTCAGTTAGAGGCTTGGCGATCTTCGCGTAGCCCCTAATGAATTTTCGGAAGTATCCCGTAAGTCCCAAGAAACTCTGGACTTTCCTAACAGATGTTGGCTTTGGAAAGTTTGCAACGGCTTTGGTTTTATGGGCGGACGGCTTTATGGTGTTTTCTGAAACTATGTGCCCCAAGTACTCAATTTCTCTCTGCATAAAACGGCATTTCTTCCAATTAATAACTAACCCATACTGCTTGGTTAACTCTAGGACCGTTTGCAAACGCTCCCACGCCTCATCCAAACTCTTCGCTAGGACGATAATATCGTCCATGTACACTATGACAATGCCCTTCCCCATCAGTTCCTTAAAGACCATCGAGATATATTTCTGAAAGACGATGGGCGAAATCTTTAAGCCAAACGGCAACTTCAAAAATTCGTATTGCCCCGTTGGCGTAACAAAAGAGGTATACTTTTGGCTGTCTTTGTCTAAATTCACGTGGAAAAACCCGTTCTTCAAATCTATCGTCGTAAAAAACTGAGCCCCCTGCAAGGCATCTAGAACGTCCTCAATTAACGGCAATGGGAAATGTGGGCACTCGATAAGTTCGTTAAGCTCGCGAAAATCGACACAGACTCTGATGGAGCCATCTTTCTTTCTGACTACCACTATGGGACTCGCGTACTCTGAGTCTGATGGTTTTATGACGCCCTCGTTTGCCCACACCTCCATCAAATCATCTACTTCTTTTTTCTCCGACGGTGCCAGCCTTCGCGGCCTTCGCACTACGGGTTTGTCACTCTTTAACACGATTTTTGCGGTTATCCCGACGTCCCGCTTTTTCTCCGGCTTATACTCCCTAATGATATCGCGAATCGCTTCCCGATACTGCGGTTCTCGCACGTGCGATAAATCTATTTCGTCGGCGTGCTCTACTGCGTTGACCCTCAATATATCCGACGCGTCTTCGCAACCACCAGTCTGCTCGTCAGATCGCAGAAAGGTCACCTCGCCTCGTTTGATCCGCAACTCTACCTGATCCAGAAAATCAGCACCCAACAGCAGGCTGTGTCCTACCAATATTTTATTTGAGACCACATGCAACGTGACTTGAAATTCATACCCGTCTACCTTCATTACTTTCGTGAACTCGCCCCAAGTCTCATTGCCCGTGGAACCCAAACCATCAAACTTAAGCTTAGCCTTACCTAGAGGTGGTGATCCCAATCTCGCATACTCGTCTGACCGTATGAACGTGAGATCACTACCCGTATCCACTAACGCTACAAATTTACAGTCATCTATCGACACCTCCTTTACGCATTTCTTCCTTTCGGGTCTTGAGATGACGTAAGTCTTTTGGGGTCGCGCGGTACACTTCGTCGCAATATGCCCAAACTCGCTACACTTAAAACACTTAACACCCCTTCCTTTCTCCGGGCACTTTGCACTCAAGTGATCCTCACTACCACAGTTAAAGCATCTTCTTGGGTCACTACTTGCCTGCCTCTGCTGATTCCGCACTCCTGATCGTTTTTCCTTGTCGTCCTTGTATTTCCGAAACTTAGTTTTCACTCCCATATCCCTTCTCATCGCTTTATACCGCTTAAAGCGTTCTTTTTAGCTGCTGTATGTTCTTGGCCCCGTACAATACCGCCTTGTTGGTGACCTCGTCGGGAATGCCTTGAATGATATAGTCGATTAGCGACTGCATGTCTACCCTGCCCTGTCCAGCAATCTCACGCATACTATACATATATTGTTGCAGACTCTCGTCCGCTCTCTTCGTTCTACGCGCTAGCTCCCGATGTATCTGCTGGTCACTCACTACATCCTCAAATTCGTCCTTTAGCGCCTTCCTTAACTTCGCCCAGGACCCCGTGCATCGTTCTTGTCGCACGAAGGCTCGAGCGGAGCCTGTGAGGAGCTTCTTAGCGAAAGCTATCATGTGGATGTCTGACCAACCACACACTTCCGCCATTTCCTCAAAGTCTTCTATCCACTGACTTACACTCAGCAGATCATCTCCGCTAAACTTCTCCAACGAGTCCTCTACGTCCTTGAACGTTAACACCGTGCGCCTCCGTCGTCTTATCACTGGAGTTCCCCGAACTCCGCCGTCTTGATTATTGAGATCGCGATTCCTTGGAACGTTCACGTCTAAACGATTCCCAACCGCGCCGATCTCATCGTCTTCGTCGTCTTCAAAATCTTCGTCGTCGTCTTCTACATCATCGTTGTCATCATCCTCATCTTCTTCACGCGCACCGTGTTCACGTTCCATGCGTAACGCACCCAGCAATCGCGCTACCAGCTCGCGCTTTCTGCCCGCTAATCTCAGCCGACGTCTTCTCAGCTCGTCTTTCAACTCAGGTATCTGCATCTGAGCCACCTGCTCGTCAGTCAAACCTGCTTCTCCTGCGTCGTTATCAACCATTGTTCCCGATATCACTCTTCCGGATAAACTATCACTCACACTTTCGCCTGTCGCTTGACGCTCTAGATCCCGGCTGAGCCCCCAAAATTATGTAGTAACTAAATAGGTGGGTTTTTTAGAGGAAAAGGACAAGTGAAAGTTGCTTTAATGGTTAAAAAGGTGATGTGGTTAATATATTTGATAAAAATAAGTGTAACTACAAAGCGTGGCGGAATATCCGGTGATGAACAATGTTCACGCGCTCGTTCGGCTTAGCGGCTTTTTACTCGACACTCTCGACGTGTGCTCTTTTCAAATCTCCGTAAAGGACTACTTTTGTCCTTAGGTCGTTTCTCGGTCCTCTCGGAGAGACGACCCCCACTACGCTCGGATCACGCCACCGTTCGCGCCCATGATCACGCATATTGCATTTCTCTTAAAAATTAAACAAACTGAGATCGACGTTTCTGGAAGTCGCTGCTAGCCGGCAACCATGCGCTCGTCGATACATTGTATGCCTCTCGTCGGGCATGCAGGGCGATTCGCCGACGACATTGTAGGAACGCGAGCGACGGCCAGAAACGCGATCCATACGAAAACCTCATAAAACAGAGTAATAAAACGCACGCCTCGCTCTTTCGATACTACATGAATTTAGAAGTTCAAGTTTATGGTGGGTCCTTGGGCCTATTGAGAGTCTGAAGGACGGCACGTAGACCGTTGACTGTCAAGCAGCGCGGGATGGAGCGCAGATGTCTTGCGCGACATAACATATATTATGCAGAGGGCATTCCAATATTTGCCCGCATCTGAACGTAGCAAGTACTTTCTCCAGGATATTCCTACAATTCCATTTATGAAGTAAGCACTCTATGAAATTAAAAATATCAACTCTTTTTAGTTATTATTATCGCAGAACTAGTCTTGTACATAGTACTTCTTTTCGAAAGCAAACCTTACCCTACAAATAGGCATAATATTTTATTCTGAGGAACTTAATGAGTTCCAGATTTATCTTCAAAATTCTTGAACAGTCTCTGATTTTTTTGCTTCACAAGTTGCAGGCAACTGATTGTAAAGCAGCTGGAGGAACCGGCTAACCCGGGGCAATAAGCAACGAGGCAAACCACGTGCGACTACATCACGAATATTATATTCAGAAATGAATAGACCATAGACCTATGGTACTATCCATATTTCTATGCCCATAGTCAACGACTACATTTATGAAGAAGTAGACGGTGACCGCGCGGTTTTTGATTTAGCTCCTCTGTTTTGGCTACTAACTATTAAAAATTTATAGTTCGTCCAAAAAATCAAATCGTGTCTCTCTTCAAATTGATCGACGATACACTTCATACAGAGCATCACATAAATGAATTAGGTAGAGATCCCGCGTCGAAACAATATAAATCTACAGTATTTACTGTCATCAGGATGCAGCATGTTGATTAGCTCAACAAAGATGATTAAGAAGATAGACGCAAAATGTAATAACCACGAACGGGAAGTACAAAAACGAAGACTTCTTGGACAGGGTATCTACCTGGGTACCTACAAAACCAACTTGTACAATTTCAGGCACAATTCAAATGTCAGCGAGCAAATCACAATACTCAGACAACAAACGCAACATATCACAACCATGTTACAACTTATCATAAACATGATAAGCAAAACATAAAAATGGACATGCTCAAAATAGCAGCCTGGAACACCAACGGCCTACAACAAAGGGCCACAGAAACCAAAACGTTTCTGTATCACAACAACATCGATATACTGCTCGTATCAGAGACACACTTCACCACAAAAAGCTGCATAAAAATTCCTTATTACACTATATACGAAACCAGGCATCCGTCAGGAAAAGCGCACGGAGGGACTGCAGTCATAATAAGAAATGATATAAAACACCACCTACACAGCCAAGTTAGTAAGGAATATTTACAAGCAACCACCGTTACAGTACAAACCAGCAGCAACCATCTACAGTTGTCAGCAGTATATGCACCACCGAGACACAAAATAGCAGAACATATGTGGGAAGATTATTTCCAACAATTACACCCACATCACACCCAGAGGTAGAACCCTGGAAAAACACGTCAGGAAAAACAACCTAAATATACTTTCGACAGGAAGACCGACATACTGGCCGACAGACCTGAGCAAAACCCCTGACCTTCTCGACTTTGCAATCACAAAAGGACTAAACGATAATAAAATAAACATAGCACCCAGCCTGGAGCTTAGCTCCGACCATACACCCATAATAATAACATACAGAAACAAACCAGTACTCTACAACAACTCTGAAGCACTGTGTAATAAATCCACCAAATGGCAAATCTTCAGAGAAATAATAGAGAGCAAGATCAACTGCAACATCCCATTAAAAACGCCAGAACACATAGAACAAGCAGTAAAAACACTAACAGAAACCATACAAGAAGCAGCACGGGCAACCACCAAACCTGAATCTGCCATTAGACAAACTAAACTAATCCCGCCAGACATCCTCGAAAAAATTAGAGAAAAAAGAAAAGCGAAAGAAAGATGGCAAAAACATAGAACAAAAGAAAATAAAAAACACCTAAACAAACTTGCGAAGGAAATAAAAAACAAAATAAAAGAACACAACAACAACGAATTCTTAAAATTCATTGAATCACTATCCGCGCACGAGAATACAAACTACTCCCTATGGAAAGTCACCAACAAAATCAAAAAAACAATAAAACCAATCCCAGCAATCAGAAAAGCAGACAACACATGGGCAAGAAGCAACGAAGAGCAAGCTGAAGAATTCTCCAACCACCTATGCAACACATTCACACCACACAGCACCAGCAACAGCAACCAAAACTGCTATACTAACGACAACGAGACAAACACTAACATCGCAACTGACAAGCAATACACCATACCTAAAACAACAGTACAAGAAATCAGAAACACAATTGAAAAAACAAAAAATAACAAAGCACCAGGAATTGATCTAATCAATGGGAAAATACTAAAGAATCTTCCTCCAAAAGCGTTAAGATTAATAACAATAATCTACAATGCTATATTAAGAATCGGCTATTTTCCCAAACCATGGAAAAAAGCCTTAATCACAATGCTACCAAAAATAGGAAAAGATCCTCAATAAACATCATCCTACAGACCTATTTCACTGCTCCCAGTACTCTCTAAAATACTAGAGAATATAATACACACCAGATTAAAAGTATTAATCGAAAAAGAAAAAATAATACCTGACCACCAATTCGGATTCAGAAATAAACGTTCCACCATAGAACAAATACACAGGCTTCTCAACGAAATAACACACACAATAGAAAATAAACAATATTGTACAGCCCTATTCATGGACATAGAGAAGGCATTCGACAAAATAAACCACGAATGCTTACTAAAAACAATCAAAAGTCAATTCCCGGAACAAATACACAAATTAATAACTTCCTATTTAACTAATAGAACCTTCACAACAAAAATCAAAGATGCTTACTCCGAAGTCAAAGAAATCAAGGCAGGGGTACCGCAGGGAAGCGTATTAGGACCAATTTTATACACACTATATACGGCCAGTATGCCAACAAATACAAACACCAAAATACTGACATTCGCGGACGACACAGCGATATTATCCAGGCATAACAACCCAATAACAGCAGTAGCAATACTGCAAGAACATGTTACAAAGATAGAAAAGTGGCTGCAAGACAAACAAATCAAAGCTAACCCAAGTAAATGCAACCACATCACATTCACACTGCGGAAACAGACACCACCAAACATCTACCTAAATGGCACGCAAATAACACAGACAAAGCAAGTCAAGTACCTTGGATTACATATAGATGCACACCTAACATGGAAACAACATATCAAATCAACAATAGACAAAATAAAGACTGCAAGGAGACAAATGTACTGGTTAACAAACAGAAAATCAAAACTAAGCACAGAAAACAAACTAATAATATACAAATCAATAATAAAACCAATATGGACCTACGGAATCCCGCTATGGGGAACAGCAGCAAAGAGCCATATAGCAAAATTAGGAACAGAACAAGCCAAAATACTCAGAACAATGGTAAACGCCCCATGGTACGTCAGAAACGAGGACATACGAAAAGACCTGGGAATACCAACGGCCAAGGACGAGATTAAAAGGCTCGCAGGCAGGTACAGAGCAAGAATAGCAACGCACCTGAATCAGCTGGCAGCGGAAACAAACAACACAGAAAACACCTTAAGGAGACTAAAAAGGAAACATCCAATAGATCTCATAAAAGATATAAATTAAATTTAACTAACACAACCCGGAAGATGGAACCCCGCTGGGGGTAACCATCTACATGCTATATTTTATTACTAAGATATAAGATTTTACCAAATGTCCTACTGGACAAATTGTAAAATTTAAACAAAATAAAATATAAAAAAAAAAAAAATTCAAACGTTGCCGAGATCTGAAGAAGTCAATAGCGCGGACGTGGTTGTAACGATCGGTCAGCTAAAACTACTGCTGTACAGTAGAGCAGTTGCGCCCCAAACGTACTAAAAGATTCTTGATTAGACATATTCCTGGTTTTGTCATTACAGAATAATGAATAAAACGGACGCACTCGAGATCAGAGAAATTATAAATATGTCAATTTATTATTACTTTTTTCATTTTTATATGTATCAATATTAATAGTATTTTGCATATATGGTAGAAAACTTTACATAACTGGACTGTTTTAGGTATTGTGTAATTAAGGTTTTGCTTACATTATGTAATGAAATACGTGTCAAAATGTTTTATTATTTTTCAACACTTTGTACACTACTTCTCTACATATTCTACAGCCATTTGTTGAACCCGAGTCACGTCTTCCTGAGTACCATGTTGTTCTTCAAAATTCATAAACTTTTTAAAGAGGATCTTCATCTTTCTAGGCAGTTCCCTTCCGACCGCTGAAGAGTACAGACGTGTTCAGTGTAAGTGACAAGTGACAGTAAGAGACAAGTAGTAAGGCGTCAATGGTGCCCCTCTAGTGCGACAAAAACAAAAATGCAACGGATTCCACCGTTAAAAATAACAAATATTGGCGAAACATACACCGTAAACACAGATACGGAAATGGAAGCGGAGACAAGTGAGGATAACACAAACAACAAGCAACCACAACAGCACGAAGGTTGGAAGGTTGTAACCCCCAGCAAAAAAAAAAAAATGACAACAAACAAATCAGAAAGACAACAATGGCTACAAGATATTTCACTACATAACTCCTTCAGTGCACTGCCACAAGAAAAGGAAACAACAACAATAGAAGAAATAACAACGTACAACCCCAAACCACCACCAATCTATATAGACGCGCAGGTTATTGACCCGCTAATAGTAATGCTAAACAACACGGTAGGCAAAGACAATTACCGAATAAAGCAACAAAAATTAGACCAGGTTAAAGTGTTAACCAACACTCCTGAAACATTCAGGAAAGTTATAAAAACACTTAAAGACAAAAATGCAGGGTACCACACATACCAACACAAAAGCCATAAAAGCTATAAGGTAGTAATCAGAGGACTACATCCGAGGACAGATACAGGAAAAATAAGTGAAGAACTGGCCTTACTTGGACACCAAGTAAGATCAATAAATAACATAAAAAAATACGACACCAAACAACCTCTACCGCTATTCCTAATCGAACTAGAACCGAATATCAACAACAAGGAAATATACGACGAAAAACAGCTATTAAACACAATAATAACAGTCGAGCCACCCAGACAAAAAAAAGACATACCACAATGTATGCGGTGCCAACAATACGGGCACACCAAAAACTACTGCAATAGAAACCCGGCGTGTGTAAAATGTGCAGAAAAACACTTAACAACTAACTGCCCATACACGGGAAAAATAAATGAAGTCAAGTGCTACAACTGCAACGGAAATCACCCAGCTAGTTACAAAGGATGCCCAACCAGGAAAGTACTCCAACAAAAACTATTTCCGCCGCTTAGAAGCAGAACATTCAACAACCAGCATATACAACGGGACAGCACAGAAACAGTGACACCAATGATCAGACAGCACATAATAAACAACAATAACAATAATATCGATACATTTGGCAGTCGAAGCTACGCGCAAGCAACCAAACAAAGAGCACCTGAAGACAACCACAATCAAAACAGCACCAACGACGCTAATGAAATCAAAGAACTATTAAAACAATCCATAGAAAACACAGAAATGATAAAAAAAATGTTTAGCGAGCAAATCACAATACTCAGACAACAATCGCAACATATCACAGCCATGTTACAACTTATCACAAACATGATAAGCAAAAAAATAAAAATGGACATGCTCAAAATAGCAGCCTGGAACTCCAACGGCCTACAACAAAGGGCCGCAGAAACCAAAACGTTTCTGTATCACAACAACATTGATATACTGCTCGTATCAGAGACACACTTCACCACAAAAAGCTACATAAAAATTCCTTATTACACTATATACGAAACCAGGCATCCCTCAGGAAAAGCGCATGGAGGGACTGCAGTCATAATAAGAAATGATATAAAACATCACCTACACAGCCAAGTTAGTAAGGAATATCTAGAAGCAACCACCGTTACAGTACAAACCAGCAGCAACCATCTACAGTTGTCAGCAGTATATGCACCACCGAGACACAAAATAGCAGAACATATGTGGGAAGATTACTTCCAACAATTAGGCGACAAATACATAGCAGCGGGAGACTATAACGCAAAGCACATAACATGGGGATCAAGAATCATCACACCCAGAGGTAGAACCCTGGAAAAACACGTCAGGAAAAACAACCTAAATATACTTTCGACAGGAAGACCGACATACTGGCCGACAGACCTGAGCAAAACCCCTGACCTTCTCGACTTTGCAATCACAAAAGGACTAAACGATAATAAAATAAACATAGCACCCAGCCTGGAGCTTAGCTCCGACCATACACCCATAATAATAACATACAGAAACAAACCAGTACTCTACAACAACTCTGAAGCACTGTGTAATAAATCCACCAAATGGCAAATCTTCAGAGAAATAATAGAGAGCAAGATCAACTGCAACATCCCATTAAAAACGCCAGAACACATAGAACAAGCAGTAAAAACACTAACAGAAACCATACAAGAAGCAGCACGGGCAACCACCAAACCTGAATCTGCCATTAGACAAACTAAACTAATCCCGCCAGACATCCTCGAAAAAATTAGAGAAAAAAGAAAAGCGAAAGAAAGATGGCAAAAACATAGAACAAAAGAAAATAAAAAACACCTAAACAAACTTGCGAAGGAAATAAAAAACAAAATAAAAGAACACAACAACAACGAATTCTTAAAATTCATTGAATCACTATCCGCGCACGAGAATACAAACTACTCCCTGTGGAAAGTCACCAACAAAATCAAAAAAACAATAAAACCAATCCCAGCAATCAGAAAAGCAGACAACACATGGGCAAGAAGCAACGAAGAGCAAGCTGAAGAATTCTCCAACCACCTATGCAACACATTCACACCATACAGCACCAGCAACAGCAACCAAAACTGCTATACTAACTACAACGAGACAAACACTAACATCGCAACTGACAAGCAATACACTATACCTAAAACAACAGTACAAGAAATCAGAAACACAATTGAAAAAACAAAAAATAACAAAGCACCAGGAATTGATCTAATCAATGGGAAAATACTAAAAAATCTTCCTCCAAAAGCGTTAAGATTAATAACAATAATCTACAATGCTATATTAAGAATCGGCTACTTTCCCAAACCATGGAAAAAAGCCTTAATCACAATGCTACCAAAAATAGGAAAAGATCCTCAATAATCATCATCCTACAGACCTATTTCACTGCTCCCAGTACTCTCTAAAATACTAGAGAAAATAATACACACCAGATTAAAAGTATTAATCGAAAAAGAAAAAATAATACCTGACCACCAATTCGGATTCAGAAATAAACATTCCACCATAGAACAAATACACAGGCTTCTCAACGAAATAACACACACAATAGAAAATAAACAATATTGTACAGCCCTATTCATGGACATAGAGAAGGCATTCGACAAAATAAACCACGAATGCTTACTAAAAACAATCAAAAGTCAATTCCCGGAACAAATACACAAATTAATAACTTCCTATTTAACTAATAGAACCTTCACAACAAAAATCAAAGATGCTTACTCCGAAGTCAAAGAAATCAAGGCAGGGTACCGCAGGGAAGCGTACTAGGACCAATTCTATACACACTATACACGGCCAGTATGCCAACAAATGCAAACACCAAAATACTGACATTCGCGGACGACACAGCGATTTTAGTCAGGCATAACAACCCAATAACAGCAGTAGCAATACTGCAAGAACATGTTACAAAAAATAGAAAAGTGGCTGCAAGACAAACAAATCAAAGCTAACCCAAGTAAATGCAACCACATCACATTCACACTGCGGAAACAGACACCACCAAACATCTACCTAAATGGCACGCAAATAACACAGACAAAGCAAGTCAAGTACCTTGGATTACATATAGATGCACACCTAACATGGAAACACATATCAAATCAACAATAGACAAAATAAAGACTGCAAGGAGACAAATGTACTGGTTAACAAACAGAAAATCAAAACTAAGCACAGAAAACAAACTAATAATATACAAATCGATAATTAAACCAATATGGACCTACGGAATCCCACTATGGGGAACAGCAGCAAAGAGCCATATAGCAAAATTAGAAACAGAACAAGCCAAAATACTCAGAACAATGGTAAACGCCCCATGGTACGTCAGAAACGAGGACATACGAAAAGACCTGGGAATACCAACGGCCAAGGACGAGATTAAAAGGCTCGCAGGCAGGTACAGAGCAAGAATAGCAACGCACCTGAATCAGCTGGCAGCGGAAACAAACAACACAGAAAACACCTTAAGGAGACTAAAAAGGAAACATCCAATAGATCTCATAAAAGATATAAATTAAATTTAACTAACACAACCCGGAAGATGGAACCCCGCTGGGGGTAACCATCCACATGCTATATTTTATTACTAAGATATAAGATTTTACCAAATGTCCTACTGGACAAATTGTAAAATTTAAACAAAATAAAATATAAAAAAAAAAATCTTTCTAGGCAGTAATGTCTGAACAACTGCTCTCTCTAGAACTTTCCTGTAAATACAAATTATTATAAGGTAAATTCTCTATGAAATTAAAATGACAAAATATAGTTGAAAAAATATTTTTACCTTGCTATATCAGTATCATTAGATTTAACTAGGCAATCAATATAACAGGACCATATATCCACCCGTTTCAGATAAGAACTTAGAATTTGCTCAAACAGAGTTAGTGCTCTCTCTTTATTTCTGTTGTGTACATACGTTCAGATGCGGTCAAAGATTGGAATGCTCTCTGCATAATATGCCTCGATTTGTCCCTCAAACTCATTTTTAGCAACCCTTCTCCACAATTAAACCACATCTCGGGAATATGTTTAAACTTTTCAATCATGGTATTAATTGTTTTCTCTAGTTCCATCTGCCTACCAGCCTCGACACGAACAGTCAACATGTGACTGTATATTTTCAGTGAATCGCTAGACCTCGCTGCCTCTTGAAAAACATCATTTAATGACTCAGGAATTCTAAATTTCGATTCTAAATTCAACTAAGCCTTCCAAACGTTTAATTTTTCCTTCTGTTCCCTGAAATTAATCGTTTTCACTGCTCTTCTCGCAACTGCTCTTGCTTTCTCTATTTCTGTTGCCTGTAAATGGTATGCCACATACTGTAACCATACTATTGAATTGTCTGGACTGGCTAAAACTAATCTGTCGAACTGATCTACAGAATTTGGTAACTGGTTATTGACGAGTGCTTCTTCTCTTTGACAAATTTCACGTTCCTTTTGTTTTTCTTGTTCTCGACGTTCAGCTGCACAAAATTTCTTATTTCTCAGATTTGGTTTTTCCTCTACTTCATCTTCACTATCGCAAGATGACTCATTATCCTGAAGGAGAGTTGAATCAGGGTTGTCATACCAGTAAAATCGACATGCAGATATCCTTGTCTTCTGCTCGTTATCCTCACTATTATTAACATTGTTAAGTGCATATCTCAAATCTTTTTCAGAAGGTTTGGTATCTTCCAGTTTAGTCTTTTCTTCTCCTGTTCGTTCAACACACATTCTCTTTGAATATTTCTTTTCTAAATCTTTCTCTGGTTTTTTTCTGTTTCGTTTCCTTTTTGTTTTCCATCTTTGGTACTTCCCGTAACTTTTCAATTTTTATTTTTTGTCGAGTACCACGTTCTCTTGATTTTGTTTCTTTCTTTTTAAGTTATTATTATCATCCGATTTCTCTCTCACACAATACTTCTTTTCAAATGCAGATTTTATGACGCAAGGAGGCATAATATCGGATTTTTTGGAATTTAATGAGGCGTAACATTTAACTTTAGAATGAATAGTATAAGGTGTTAGATCTGGTAGTAAATCATTTATGTAACTACGTACAGGTATCGCAGCTAAAGTTCCCTTACCAATACCTTGTAGGAATATCAAGATAAACCAATTTGTCACCATTAAGATTCTACCATGTAGCAATTTACCGTCAGGGAATTGTATTTGCTTATTTTGTTTGGCACTTATTTTATGCATTATTGACCATATAATCGTCCCAGACGATTATTATTATTTTCCATATAATCGTCCCAGAAATCTTTCCAGTAACTCTCTGCTCCAATTTGACAGATGCAATTGGTCTGTTTTTGTAATATGAATTCCTTGAAGGTTCTACTAATTTATTAAAATACAGGATCAATGAATCCAATGCTGCCACCATTCTACTATTTGGATAAGATAGATCATTGTATATTTTCTTTAGCGACAATGTTAGTCCTAATTGTTGTTCTTTCTTGTTAATAGAAAATATTTTAACCAATATAATTTGGTTTGTGTGTAATAGATTAACATTACTAACGTTACTGTAGGACACATATCCAAATAACGTACATTCTGCAACTGGTAAAATTAGTCTCATACCATCTGGCTCCATATCTTTGATCGTGAAGGTATACAGTCTCCTATTTTCATTGTTTCAAAATTCCTGTATCTTCCTCGAGTTACAAAAGTCGTAGTTAAAATTAAATTAGGTACTGTAGCAAATACAAGAGCTGAAAGTGTATCACCAGGAACATATTTTGATGCTAGTAGAGCTGCAATCTCCATACAAGGTGACATGTGACTGGTAAAAATCCTGTACTAACAGTTTGTCCTTCATATCTACTGATTCTTAAATATAATCCCTGATTGGATGATTCTATTATTGCGCCTTCAACTTCTTCACCAATATCGAATGTTGCTTTTTCAACTTTTATGTCTTGATTGACCACATTTAGAGTTATTTTTCCCGAATCTGTGTTTACTGTTTGAATTTTTACTAAAATTGTTTGACCAATTGAATAGCTCCAATTTACGTTAGATGTTTCCATCTCGAAAGCAGTATGTAGCATCCAACCTTTAACTTCCCCGAAAAACTTGTAGTGGCGCAGGAGTCAAAGGACGACGCCAATCGAGAGTGACTCATGTTGTTATTTTGCCTCGGGGCATTGACACAGCATTGACGCACGAAACGTAACGACAATAAACTTCGGGCAAAACAATGTCGCCGCTACATGCAACCGTCGAGTGAAAACGAATTTGAATTTTCCGACTCTCCCCCGACCAGTACAAATAAACAGACGCGATCGAGTATCGACACAGTATTGGACAGTATCGAACAGTGCATAACGAGTATCTCCGAGTATTTACGCGACGAATAATAACGAGTATTTATTCCGAGTTATGGACTTTCTGTTTGGTTCGGTGCGAGGGTAACACGCGGACGGAGAGTTCTGTGGAAAACGTGAAGTGTGAAGGGAAAAAAGGAAAAGGAAACACAAAGTAACACAAAGAAGGGAAAATAAAGGGTAAGCATACGAGGGGAAAGTGAAAAAAAGCGAAAAGAAGTCAGGAACGAGAGAATGGTACAAATTAGAAAAACTAGAGGAGAAGAGGTTAGGAAGTCAGAAGCGCGGCTAACAAAGTAAGGTAGGGGAAAAAAAGATGGGAACGAACAGAGGAAGACCAAGGAAAATGGGTAAAGCGTGAGATAAGGCAGATTCCAAAAACACATTGGAAAAATACAGCTGGTTAGAAAAAGAGACTCCAACCAGGGAGAGAGGAATGGAGGTAATGATGGAAAAAATTGAGAAAATGGAAAGAGGTCTCGAGGCAATGATAACGGAAATAAAAAGGGATATTCGAAAAGCAAGTGGAGGAGATGAAGAGAGAAATAAAAGAGGAAAGGGAAAGAAGTAAAAGAGAGAGAGAGAGCCTGAGAGAAAGAAGAGTGGAAAAGGGAAAAGAAAGATCTATTGGGCAGAACCAGAAGAATCGAGGAGGAGAAGGACAGAGCAGAGAGAGAGAAAAGAAGAAAGAATATAGTAATCAAAGGAGTAGATTGGAAAAAAGGAAGCAAAGAAGGAACAGTAAAGGAGTTCATAAGAGAAAAAATGAAAATGGGGGCGGAAATAAAAAGAACACATATGATACGTGTGGGGACAAAAAACACAATATTAGTTTCTTTTCTCCTTCATAGGGTAATGAAGGAGAAAAGAAAACTGGAAAAGGGAATATACATAGATGACGATCTGGCAAGAAAAGAAAGGGAGGTACAACAACAAATAAGAAGAATAGCCAGAGTAAGAAGGGAAAGGGCGAATACGTAAGGATTGGATATAGAAACTAAAAATAGAAAACAGATGGTACAGATGGATCGAAAATGAGGAGAGGCTGGGGGAAGAAAGAAAGAGAGGAGAAGAAAAATGAAAAAAGGGAATAAGGGGGACTACAAAGGGGATGAAAATGTGCTTCTGGAATCTAGCAGGGTTAATAAGTAAGAACAAGGAGGTGTGGGAATATTTGAAGACATTCGACGTGATCGGACTCACGGAAACGTGGATAGAGGAAGACAATTGGGAAAAACTAAAATATAGACTACCCAAAGAATACGACTGGAAATGCAGGGCAGCAATGAGAGTAAGGAAAAAAGAAAGAGCAAAGAGGGGAATAATAACGGGTATAAATAAGGAACTGAGAGAAATGGAATACAAAGAAATAAGTGACAATATAGTGGAAGAAAAATAGTATACAATGATAAGACGTATAGGGTAATGGTGGTTTATGATCAAGACACAAAAGGGACATGGAAAGAAATAGAGGAAAGAGTTGACGGAAGAGAACAGGAGGTGATGATCATCGGCGGAGACAGGAGCGGGAGAAGAGGGAGGGCCGATAAACGAGGACCTAGGGAAAGAAAAAAAACAGGCGATCAAAAGACAAGACAATAAACATGGAAGGAAGAACTCTGCTAAAGTACCTGGAAGAGAGAGGCTGGACGATAATCAATGGAAGAGATAAAGAAGGAGAGGAGTAAACATATATTGGGAAGAGAGGAAAGTTAGTAATAGACTATGTGATTGGCAACCAGGAGGCTACAGAAGAAATAATCGACATGAAAGTAGGAAACAGAACAGAGTCCGACCACATGCCGTTAGAAGTAGAAATAGGGGGGCGGGCGTAATTACAAAAAAATGAGGAAAAGAAAGAAGAGGAGAAAGAGAAAAGGGAGTGGACAAACGAAAGAGTGAAAAAATACTTGGAGGAATGTAAAGACTGGACCTGCAAGGGAAGAACAGTAGAGTAAATGTGGACAGAAATCAGAAAGGAGATAAACAAAGCAATGCCAAAAAAGAAAGTGAAGATAAGAAAATGGGGCATGGGAGAAAAAGCGTGGTACGACAAGGATTGGAAAGAGAGGAAAAGAGAGATGAGAAGGAAGATGACAAAGTTTATGAAAGGAAAATGCAGCAGAGAAACGCTCATAAAGGGAAAAGGACATTTAAACAGTGGTGCAAGCAAAGAAAGGAAAGACACGAAGGAGAAGAAATGGAGAAAATAGAGAAGATTAAAACAGAACAAGAAGCGTGGAAATACATAAATAAATATAGAAGAAGAAAAGAGGGTATAGATGAAGATATAAGCGAAGAAGAGTAGAAAAATCACTTTATGAAAATTTTAGAAGGAACGCATAGAGCGGAAGAGAAAATAATGGAGGAGAGAGAAGATAATATAGAGAAGGAAGAGGTGATCTACCAGCTAAGAAACTTGAAGGAAAAAAAAGCAATGGGGGAAGACGGGTTAGAAAATGAGGTATGGAAGTATGCACAGAAGAAAGTGGGGGAGGTGTTATGGGAGTTGTTAAGGAAAATATGGAATGGGGAGGAATCCATGCAGGGATACTGGACAAACGGTTCAAGGCAGAGATTGAAACCAAACTGGATGTTATGTTTTATCAGTATGAGTGGTTTGATGTGGAATCCATTATAGACTTCTATTAGTAATAATACAAAATAATAATATTCTACCTTTCCAAAGATCATCTCTCTAGTCTAGTTGTTCGAACAAACTTTAATTTGTAGCGGCATCGACCACGGAACTTTCCAACGGCTTCGCGGTACAAAGAGCTATGCCGTCAAAGCGCAATACCCACATACTCAATGTACTATCGATATCCCTGCGTTTCTTTCGCCAAATTCTCGGAAGAACGCATACGCGGCGACCGCCGCGATATATCTAATAAACGCTTGTGTAGTAGGGATATCGAGGGGCAACAATGAAAAGAATCCGTGGTTTCGAACAAAAGAGTCAGTATATCTCAAGCTGCGAAATACGAAAGGTCTCCCAATAAGCGAACACGTTCTCAAAACCTTGATTGTCATCTTTTGTTATTAATTGTTAATCGTTTAATTGTTGACTGAGTTTGTTGATTCGTTATTTGTTATTCAGCTCTTTTTGTTAGCAAATCAAGTGTAGTTTCTCGTATGCACTGATTCTAACCACCTCTGTTCTCATAATAGAAATAGGGGATCAATCAGTTCGTGGTGTCGATTATTTAATCGTAACGAGTACTTACTACTCTCGTTGACGCGCTATCTCGCGATCACGTCTCTCCGCGAACGGTTGAAACACTGGAAGAGAGCCTATTCGGATTTAGAAAAGGAAGAGCAGTGACCGACGCGGTATTTGTGATAAACCATATCATAGACAAACAGTTGAATAGAGAAAAAGGGAAGCTATATGCCTGCTTTGCGGACTTAAGAGCGACGTTCGACAGGCTAAACAGAGAGAAATTGGAGGAGAAAATGAGAAAAATAAAGATTAGCGAAGAACTAACTCGAAGGATTAAAGAGATATACGCAGAAACTCGTATAGCTACTCGTGGTTCAGGGTTTAAAACTGCTATACTGCTATACTGCTATACTGCTATGCGGGTGTGAGTATGTACGGTATATTCAATCATCGTCTTATAACAACAAAGCATTTGAAGTGAATCGTAGGCTTGTAATAGCTATGAGATTGTTAGGAGTTGGAAGAGAAGGTATCAACATATTTTGTAGTATGATGGACATTTGCCAAGGCTTGACCATTAGCACATATTATAGCAGTCTTAACAATTTATACGTGGCCGCTTCAGCAGTTTACGGTCAAATTATTTCAAAAGCCGTAAAAGAAGAAAAGGAATTAATATTAGAGTCTGATCCTACAGCTTGAACTTTCGCACGTTCTCGGGGAGACGCGATCTCGAAGAAGCGCGCCAACGGGAGTCGTAAATTCCCGTTAGGATTAATTTATCGACGCCACGAATCGTTCGATCCCTTATTTCTTGTGGGATAATAAGGGTAGTTAAATTAAAGATAATGCTGCGATTAACAGGTTAACATATATTTAAACGAACCAACAACTTTGGTGTAATACAAATGAATGTTTGACGTAAAACAACTACGAGTGAGTACGACCTGAGACTCTGTTCGTGTTGCCGCGTATGATAATGTATTTTGTCGACTGACTGTATTCGACTGACTGACATGAGGTGATAGACTGCCCGGTGACTCGAGGTGTTATAGACTCGGTGGCTTGAGATGATAGATTGACCGGTGACTCGAGGTGCTGTAGACTCGGTGGCTTGAGATGATAGACTGACCGGTGACTCGAGGTGTTGTAGACTCGGTGGCTTGAGATGATGGACTGACTGATTCGCTCTTATGTTTTTCCGGAGGAAAGCTTGGTGTGGGTGTGCCCTTTGAACGAGGAACGCGGATTCGTTGTTCACACTTTTCGCCAAGGAAGTGAGGGCAACGATCCGCGATGCCGATTGGTTATTACCCATGCTAATGAAAAGGGATATGAGAAAGTCTCCCACCAACGTGGATCGGGGGTTACTTGGTTCGTGGGGGAAAAACAGCCTGTTTCGGTGGACATGTGTCCGTTTTTCACGTTCGGCGACTACCCGCTTTCTCCGTGATTTTTAAGAGGGCCTAATAAACTCAAGGACTTCTCCGAAACCCAGACAAAAACCAGAAAAACTTCTAGAATTCTACATTCCTTCCATACAAGCAGTTTGACTGGCAAACATGTGCGGAAACAATGAAGCTAAAGTTGACGATATATGGTGGGCCCTTGAGTTTATTGAGCGTCGGGAAGACTGTAGGTGGGCCGCTGGCTGCCAGGTATTGAGGGATGGTGTGCAGATGTCCCACGCGACGTAACACAGCTAATCTCAACAATTTGACTGTTTCCGGCGATGGAACCTGGAAAAAAGAGGATTCAATTCTCTCTTTGGTGTTACTACGCTCGTTGGTAAATACAATAATAAAGTTGTTGATACGATAGTAAAGTCTAGTTTTTGTCCAGGGTGTAATGGAAATACAAAAACAATTATGACATCAAGGCTTATGACGATTGGTATGAAAAGCATGAGGAATCTTGTACCATAAATCATAAAAAATATTTTGCGAGTCAAAACGTGCCCTCGCTAACGCCACGATGTTAGCGCATCCTATACCTGGCGCGCCCTTAGCCTCGCAGTAGATGCGTCCGACTATGCTATAGGAGCGGTGTTGCAGCAACGCGTAAACGACACTTGGCAACCATTGTGTTTCTTAACTAAACTCTTAAATTCCGCGCAGCGAAAATATGCTGCGCACGATCGCGAGATACTCGCCATGTATACCGCGGTCAAGCGATTTGACACGCCGTAGAGGGGAGAAATTTCATCATTTTTACGGATCACAAATCCCTTACATATGTGTTCAACCAGAATCCCAACAAGTGCTCGCCGCGACAATTCCGACAGTTAGATTACATCGGGCAGTTCACTACCGACATAAGATGCATTAACGGGCTTAATAACAATGTAGCCGACCCCCTATCTCGTATCGAAGCGATAGGAAAGTCCATTGATCACCAAACTCTCGACGCCGCACAAGAAAACGACAAAGAACTACGCGATATTATCAACTCCGATACATCCGCGTTGCAGTTTAAGAAAATTCGTTTCCCTGATCACGACGTGGAAATATATTGCGACGTATCAAGCGACATTGTACGACCGTACGTACCGAAATCCTTGCGGCGCAATGTATTTAATTCGCTCCACGGACTTTCCCATCCAGGGATACGTGCATCTCAAAAAACTGGTAAAATCCAGTTTCGTTTGGCCGGCGGTAAACAAAGATTGCCAAACTTGGACACGGCAATGTATCCCGTGTCAGCAATGTTGTTACGTCGCGTGAAAAGGTCCACGCGACGTCCTTCAATGTTTGACCGTCGAGGCCCAAGCACCCATAGAAAAAACCCTCAATAAATCTAAGGGCCCACCATAAACAGAGTCTTATAAACCTGCAAAAGCCGTTAATCCTGCAAGTATTTTCGGTTTATAACTGGTACTTAAAAAGTTCTTAGGTTTATTGTCCGTTCTTACAAATTACGGAGCAAGCCGGTAATTATATAATGGGAAAAACTAGACATTTTTCTAATAGATATTATCTTAAAAACGTTCCTGATAGAAATCTGGATTTTCCCATGAGTCACGTTGGCAGGATGCTACTCCTCCCATCTTCAATCATCAACAATGTTTTTAGCCAATGGGTATCGCGGATCCTTGTCCTTACTTTTTATAACGAAAAGTATGAACACGAATCAGCTTCGTTCGTTCTAGAAACTACCCCCATACCGAGCTTTCTTCCATAAGTATATAAGAGCGGAAACACAGTCTTCTCGAGTCAGTCGTCATTCTCGAGTCAGTAGTCTGTAGTAAGTCGTCTAAGTCTCGTCAGTTTCTCCTGAGTCTCTCCTAAGTCTCCTAAGTAGCTCCTACGTCTTCGATCTTTCGTACTACTATCAATAGCTCTTAAATCAGTTGATCTTGTACAAAGTTATTGGAATAAACACTAATTTATACTGTTAATTCAGTGTCATATTCGATTTAACCACCTCTATTATCCTAACCGAAATAGGGGATCGATCATTTTCGATAATCTAATCGTAACGGGAATTTACGACTCCCGTTGATGCGCTTCTCCGCGATCGCGTCTATCCGCGAGTGGTCCAGACAAATGTAAAATCACCAGACATGTATCAGAGCTTACCGGAACATTCAGAGAGCTCGCAGGACTGTTCGAACATATACATTTAGACATTATTGTTATGCAATATTCGCAAGGCTACCTATATTGTCTAATATGTATCGACCGTTTTTCGCGTTGGCCCGAAGCCATTCCCATTGTTGATATGAAAGCGACAACTGTTGCCTCGGCCCTCCTCTCCACATGGATAGCGCGTTTTGGCGTACCTTCAAAAATAACAACCGATCAAGGACGCCAGTTCGAATTTAACCTTTTCAACGAACTATGCCGGATGCTCCGCATTAAGCATTTGCGTACTACAGCGTATCACCCCGCGTCCAACGGGATTGTAGAACACTGTCAGCTTAAGGCAGCAATCAAATGCCACAATTCGAGCAACTGGGTTGAAAGCCTACCCATAGTTCTATTAGGCATTAGAACTGCTATCAAGGAGGAACGAATGCCGATGAATGCCGGCAGATCTTTTTGTACCAGCAAAACAACCGGCCAACGCGGAATTCCCGAATCGCCTGCGAGAACGAATGAACGACATCAGACCCCTTCCAACTTCGCGACACGGCGAGAAGAAAATTTTCGTGTTCTGCGATCTAGAAACTTCGCCATACGTTTTCGTACACCACGATGCGTTCGGAGGCCCATTACAACCATCTTACGACGGCCACTACCAGGTTATATAGCGCGGGGAGAAAACCTTTATCATACGGATGAAGGACAAAAACGTAAAAGTCTCCGTAGATCGCTTAAAACCCGCCTTCATCGCTTCCGAGGATATAGAACAACTCGAAAAGAGCGCAGAAACCCACGAAATATTTTTACCGGGTAAACTCTCAAGGCCGCAAAGCGCCGAGCAGGCACAACAAAGCGAAGGAGATGCAAGAAGCTATTACACCACGCGTTCGGGCAGGGGAGTTCGCTTTCTGACCGCTTTCGAGCAGGTTTGAAATAGACAACGAACAAATTTTACCTGCGCTAACAAAATGTAAAAAGGGTAACGTTATCACTGGCAAGGGGGTACTGTAGCGACACTCGACGGTAAATTTCCTAACGGTTTCCGTCCCGTGGCCCACTACACAAAAACCTTGTTTACTTGTTAGACAAGATTACCATAGATCCGACAAACTTAGGCGGTTACAGTAATGATAATAAAAGTCAATTAAAACCGTCTAAAATCCTCTGTTTTTGTTGTGATCATACGCCTTCGCTTCGCCAGCAGGAACATTCAAAATCGTAAACAAGGTCGGCAGTTGAGCGATCGTTGAGGATCTTTCCAGAACACCTTCAAAAGGAAGACCCTGACGCCTTTTGTCAACTCCGACGGATATAAATATAGCGGATAAGGAAGAGAGCGACTTTTTGTCGTTGAGTTATCCGAGCAGTAAGAGTTTAGTCGCTACGTCTCGCGCGTCGATATATGCCGCAATTACGAACTAATTTAATAGATTGTGTTATACGACGAGTGTGTTAAAATCGAGTTGAATCATTATCCATGATGGCAGGCGTTGAAGATGAACAATTGCCAAGAGACGATGAATTGACGCTGGAGGAATTAAGAAGTAACCTTGCACAGATGAATTTTCCTATTTCTGGTGCAAGATCAGTGTTGATTGCCAGGCTGGATCGAGCATGTAGGACTGGACAACCGAATCCTAAGGGATCTACGGGCGGTGAAATGTCAACTGACCAACAAGACTTAGGAAACGCACAGAGAGCTGAGCGTGATCAAGATACAAAGGAAAATCTCGAGAAGTTGAAAACGAAAGAGTTAAGAGCGCGTCTCGCTAGTTTGGGGTTAGAAACGACGGGGAAAAAGCCGAACTACGCGTGCAGTTACAGGCGGCCATGGAAAACAACGATACATCACAGGAGGAGAAAGCGACGATGAGGATGAAAACGTAGATGATAAAAAAGATATGGGAGAATGCAATCAAGTGACACGCGTTGGTTCAACATTGAGAACGGTTGCTTTGGAGATAGGGGATAATATTAATATCCCTGTTTTGGCGGGAATACTTAAACGGGCAAATAAAAATTTCCATCTGTTTGGTGCTCGTGGAGTTAATTTATATCCGTTGATGACCTTACTTCCTTCGAAGACTGCGATAGTAGAGGAACCTCTGCCGCTTGTTTTCCCAAAGGTGACGAATGTGGATTTGGGGATGGCGCGTTCATCAGGGAACATAATTCGTCAGGATTTTCATACTAATTTTATATAGCGATGATAGAATTTAGATATTCCACTTTATTGGCTGATTCGTTCAATGCGAAGGAATATGATTATTATATAACATCCATCGGTGATAATTTCTTGAAACTCAGTTCTGATGTTATTCGTCAGTTGGGGGAGAAATCTTTTAATCTGTATGATAATGTTATCAAGAAGTGGTTAATTAAGGAGGATGAGTTAAGGAAGTATATGTTTGATTATGTGAAGGATGGTTATGTTAAATTTGATAAAAATAACCAACGTTTTGATACTGAATTTAGATATATTTTGGTTTCTCGGGAGTTTCTCTTCATAGAACGGCAGTTATGCTGAAGTAGCGGATTTCAGATAACATTAGAAATGTTGACGTATCCACTGTTCCGTTGCCTAATATTGTTTGGGTTAACGGACCGCCTGGGTGCGGAAAGACAACGCATTTAATAGATCAGTTTGTTGTGCCTGTTTTCCCCAGAGCCGATGATATAATTCTGACTATGACGAAGGAAGAGGCGAAGGAGATACGTGACAAGTTGGCAAGAAGGTACCCGGCGTTGTCAAAAAAAATATGGACGCGTGACGTCAGGACGGTTGCGTCGGTGTTGGTAAATGGTGTGAAGGAAAAGTATTCACGTGTATTTATTGATGAAGCGTTGATGATGCACGCCGGGACGATTGGGTTTTTGAGTGCTTTAACATCCGCATCGGAAGTGTATGTGATTGGTGAATCAGATTCCATGTATCGATAGAGATCAAATATGTCCAATTAGAATTCGAAGCTGTCGTCGTTCTCTAGGGTGACGCAGTCTTTGAAATGTTCGTATAGATGTCCGATTGATGTGGTTTATACCTTGCATAAATTTTATGATGGTCTTTACAGTAGAAACCCGACGATGAAGTCTCTGACATATAAACCCTTTACTGAAAACGTTATTCTGATACCTAAGGAACCTGAAAACACTTTGTAGTTGGTTCACTTGCAAGCTGATAAGGAGTATTTGATTCGGCAGGGTTTTGGAGTTTCAAAATCTTCTAAGATGTTAACAGTTAATGAAGCGCAAGGTCTCACTTTTAAGCATACTCTTTTAATAAAGTTCGTTTGGTTGTATTCCACAAGGTCAACAAGTTTTGCGGCGGTTATTAGCCATTTGAGGAAGCAGTCTGTGAGTTTCTGAAATCCGAGAAGAATTATCTCTGATCGCGGGACGGCATTCACAGCCGTTGCCTCTGAGGAATATTGCAATGAAGAAGGTATACAGCACGTCTGGACTACAACTGAAATTCCGAGGGCAAACGGTCAAGTGCAAAGAGTGAACCGGACGCTTATTCCCCTACTGACGAAGTTGTCTGCGCCAGCATCAGACAAGTGGTTCAAACACCTAGAGACAGCGCAGAGGTATTTGAACGCAACCCTCAGCAGAAGTACGAATGTTACCCCGTTCCAACAGTTGCTTGGAACGTGGATGAAAATGCGTGACGATCCGCAGATCAGGCAGCTGATCGAAGACGAGTGGGCCGTGATGTTCTAGGAGGAGCGAGATCATCTACGCGTAGAAGCAAAGAAACGGATCGAGGAAATTCACGCTAAACATAGACGGTCGTTTAACAAGAGGCGTAAAGAGGTTAACAACGTACAAGACAGGAGATTTAGTGGCGATAGAGAGGATACGGGATGGTCCTGGACTGAAGTTGCAGTCAAAGTTCCTTGTGCCGTACCGCATGATGAAAGTCTTGCGGAAAGACCGCTACGTGGTACAACGGGAGGGTGAACACGAAGGGCCACGAACAACCACCACGGTGGCTGATCACATGCAATGGTGGGGCGTTGTTGAAGTTAGTGATGAGGGTGAAATTAGTGATAATGAGGGTGAAATTAGTCATGATGAGCACATCTGAGAACAGAAGTGGAATGCCAGGTATGACCAAATGTAGTATCATAAACGAGGAGCCCCGGGGGGTGCTATACGGATTGTGAACAAGCGGTTGCTGAGGTATAAATTATAAACAAGCAGTTGCTGAGGTGCGAATTATAAATGAGCGGTTGATGAGCATGTGCGTACTGGGGCTAAGACAAAAGACAAGGGGTTGCTAAGGGACGATAAATGAATTAACAACAGTATGAGTTGAGAAGTCAGAGAGTGCGGATTGCGTTGTTGAGATAGTGTTGTTAGAGTTGTTAAGAAAGAGATGAGAGTGTTGATTACTGGCCGAACACTGGAGTTCGTAAACTGCCCCCCAATTGGTTTCCGAATATTACCCTTTTGCTTGCTAGTACTTCGCAAACAGCTTCTAGGACTGTTCACAATATAAAGTGGCAGAGGACAACCTTTCTGACGGATACTTCCATTGTGAATCTCTGTCCGCGAATAGAATAGAGTTGGTTCCAAAAAGAGGACATAAAAATTTGGCCGTGCAGGTCATAAACCATAATTCCTTCCATATATACAATGATTGTTCGCAAACTGTTCAGCAGCGTGAGCTCGGTGACCGAACTTTCGCTGAACACATTTGACGAACAGCACACTTCAATAACTGTAACTTCAGTAACAGTAACAAAATTAAAAGTATGTATACATTAAGATATATATTAATTATTACACATTATATATTAATATATAACATATAATATATTAATATAACAATTTTTATGCGTTAGTTAATGTATAAAAATCCCTATATAAAAGAGGTTTAAGAGATATTTCAATTTTAATTTGTCAAATTTATTGTGTGATAGATACGAAGAATTGAATGGTGCAGGCGGAGTACATTTTTGACAAAGCCGAATACTTTTTACATCATTATTTCCCAAGATATAAATTAAATCAAATAAATTGGATATATGTATTTAAACGACATTTTATGTATATATTAAAAAATAAGACGTTTATTTCTAAAGTAATAAAAACTGATTCTTCCGAAGATAAAACACATAATGGTGGCCGTTTAGTTATAATTTTCATACATGCATCTCTTCTTTCCCATCCCGTAATGACGTTCCGTAGTAAATAAAAAGCCCGAATGATCACCATTTGACATCATTCAACTGATAGTGAATTACCAAGTTAAAAAATATCATTTTTTCATATTTCTTATTATATCATTATGACACGACTTTAGTCGGATTATTTAGATTCGTACGATAAAATTCGTGGGGTCTGAGAACCTGAACTACCAGTATTCGCGAGCAACGGTCATAAAAGTTTGCCGAAATTCTCAAGAACACGTTCGCACATAGTACTCTTGAACAGATGTCCAACATTTGGAGACCGATGTTATCAATAACAGACACAATAACCTGTATGGACGTTACACTACGTTCCAAGTAATCTATATGTCGGAGATGAGAGGAAAACCGGAGCCCTTCCTTTGCAATTTTGGGAAGAGTCCTCTAATGCTTTAGCTTCGATCTTATTATAGTTGTAATTGTTCGAAATTTGTGATAGCGAAATTGGGTTCGAGGTGACAACTGGTCGCCGAACGTAGCCACGGCCACGGGATAAACGTTTTGCCTGTCGAAGGTGTGGAACGGTTGTATGGTTTTTCCTAGAAATGTGATTGTGGCGGCATACGGCCTCAAGAACGGGCCTGGCCACATAGGATTGTATTTTGGAGGTGTCGATATAATGGGACACACGTTGTATTAAGAATCAAACTCCAGACAGAAATTGCCTAGCAACGACGCTTGGAACTTTCTCGATGCTTCCAACGAGTATACAACAAACTTTTGGCAGAAACTACTTAGCAACGGCGATTGGAACCTTCTCAATGCCTCCAGCGAGCATATAACAAATGAAATGTAATTGTACAGCGAGAAGGAATTCCATCAGATTATTCATTCGTGTGATTGCCTTGAAGAGTGACATATCGAGCAGTATACCGAGCGTCTCAGTAATCGTATTTTTGGTGTCTAAAATTATTCTACGCATAGTAAAGGGTTATCCCGTTGGCCGTGGATTCGTTTGAACCCAAGCACCTTGTTAATAGTATTCATTTAACATATTATTCGTTAATTTCATTATTCTATAAACTTATTAATCATAAAACATATTATTCGTTAATCATATTATCCATTATTATTATTCGTTATTCGTTATTATTATTCGTTAACCTTATTATTCGTTAGTCATATTATTCGTTATACTTATTATTTTCTATGCTTATTATTCATTAAACTCAATATTCATCATACTTTGTAAAATCTTGTATATACGCGTAAATATAATCCCCGCTTTGTAAAACGATGGCGAATTCAAACGAAGAAGCGTTACGTGCCCTAAATTCTAATGTAACTCCGACATATATAAATAGGACCGATGAAGATTGGATCCGCAATAAAACTAAATATAAAGCTCGGGTGTTTCTCGCTCGAACATTTCGAACATATCGCGTGTTCGCTACCGTAACAGTTCGTCTCCGGTTGCTCGTTCGAAGGTTGACAAATCTTGAACAAGTGCTAGACTGGTGAATGAATTACAATTTATCATTTTGCAATTGTAGGCAAGAGATAACATGCTCGATATTCCAGTTTGTAGCTGTAGCTAAATAAAACATATATATTTCCTATACACCTTCTATATTGCACATCTCATTGAACATATAGAAAATCGCCAGTAGAACATAGATAATGAAAATATATTTAATTCATAAATACATTGTGAAAATTATAGAGGGCAATATAAATAGAATGTAAGCCGAAGGTAACAAAATTATATAAAGCATTATTCAATATGTCGGAGATGGAAAGACACCGGAGCCTTTCCTTTGGAACTTCGGGAAAACTCCTCAATACTGTAATTTAGATTCTAACGTAGCTGTAATTAAACAAATGTCGTCGTTTAGTCCAATTGTATTTGTTTGAGATTTATGATAGTGAGCTTGGGCTCGAGGCGACAACCAGTCGCCGAACGTAGCCGTGGTCAAGGGATGAACGTTTTGTCTAACAAAGGCATGGAAGTAATTCTAGAGCTCTTCTTAAAAAAGGAAATAGTTGTAGGGACACTCGACAGTAAACATCCTAACGGTTTCTGTCCCGTGGCTCGCCACACGCAGACTCTATTCTTCGAGTAAGACGATTACCAGATGTCGATGCGTCTCCACAGTACAAGTTCAGCTAGCCCGAGGACCCGCTATAAATCTTAAGATTTATTTAACTAAAGTCCTTCAGACGGACAAACAGTCTTTGTTCCAACTATGGGAAGTTAGGAGAAATCTATCTTTCCCACGAACGACGTTTCCCGCTAGCAACTATCTCTTAAGGGCGGCTAGCACCCTTCCCTAACCACCAACATGGAAATTGACCAATTAACAGTAACGTCAATTTCCCTCACTTTCCGAACGAAGACTTTTCTCCACGAATCCGATGATCCTGTGCCCTTAGACACACTCCATATAGTTTTCCTCGGTGGCATCACCGAGACGGAGAGTCATTCTCTTGTGCGATCTCATTGACGAAAAGAATACTGCCTTTACGATGAGTGGATATTTCACGGCTCGTTAACAAAGAGTCAGACTTAATCTTTGCGAGAACGTACCTCTATCATCCCGTTGACCGCGGATTCGTTGTTGAACCTAGGATCATTGTCATTAGCTTCTCGAGTATCTGATTATCGCGGTTACTTGTCTGGTTCTGTGACAATCGTACCTGCACTAGCGAATATCTCCTCTATTGTATAACGACAACATCTAATCTGAGTGTAGATTCGTTTCGCGCCCACAACCCTAGACCAAATCTTGACGTCTCCCCGACAAATATATGTTGTAGAACGAATATATTGTTCGTTATTTATAACATTTCATGTTTTATTTCCCTTGTAAGATATTTATTATATTTCGATTATATACTCAGTTTCCGAATATTTTTCTGGTAAATATTATTTTCCCAAAACTTCATGATTGAATTTAATCTTATTGCTTGAAATGATTGACTTCCTTTTGTAAAAACACTCCTGACTGAATCTATCCGAACACTTTCCGTAATACTCAGATCTGATAAATGTGCCAAACAATTCAGGGTTTGAATATTGTTTCGGCCAGTCGCGGGGAAACGCGATCGCGAGGAAACACGTCAACGGGAGTCGTAAATTCCCGTTACGATTATAATAATCGACGCCACGAACAGATCGATCCCCTGATTTCCGTTAGGATAATAGGGGTGATTGTTGAGGTATAACGCTGTGGTTCACAGGGTTATAAAATTTATATATTTCCAACAACTTAATACACCAACGCTTAATAATAATATGTTATAAAGACTGACGAGACCGAGTAGATAGAACTATAACTGTTAGACGGTAACTCGTAGACTGTACCCGGACTTTTGATTACATTTTAGATTTGAATTGATAGACTGCGACTTTAGACTCGAACTGTTAAACACGAACTGTTAGACACGAACATGTATTTGAGACTTGTAGACACGAACTGTTAAACACGAACTCGTATTTGAGACTTGTAGACACGAACTGTTAAACACGAACTGTCTCTTCGCTCTCATGCAATTACGGAGGAAAGCTCGGTGTGGGTGTGGTTTTTGAGTAAGGAAAACGAATTCGTTGCTTACACTTTTCGTGGGTAAGGTGAGGGCAACGATCTACGATGTCCATTGGTTTTTCGACATTAACAAGTGATGAGAGGGGACGGAACCTCCTACCAATGGTGCTAGTTGCTGTCTTTGTTTAAGGGAAATTCGGAATTTCCGTTAGGCACATTTCGCTTGTGCGTTAGGCTCCTACCCGTTTTCTCTGTGATTGTTTAAGAGCGCATAATAAACCCAAGGACTTTTCTAGAACCGGCTATAGACAGAACACATGTTTCGAAACAATGCTGCTAAAAGTTACGTTTTCCGGCGGGTCCTTGGATTTATTACGGGTCGGAAGGACGGCACGTAGGCCGCTGGCGGTCAAGCGGCGCGGGTTGGCGTGCAGATGTCTTGCGCGACGTAACAAATATTTTCAGAAAGATAATAGTTTAGTAAATTTAACTGTATGGAACATTTGACGCAATGTGATTTCTGCCCAGTGCTCTGAATGTCAACGTGAAGAAATTCAAAAAAGCGCGGGTAAACGGCGGGAGTAACTATGACTCTCTTGCCAAATGTCTCGTCATTTTAGTGACGTGCTTGTCTCCCTTAAAGGGGTGGTGGGGCGCCGCTGGCCTTGTCTGCGTATGTGCTCGGAAGGCAATAAGTGGCGAGTCTGGTGGCGCTTGCTGGAAATCAATACGCCGCTGGACTTAGTCGCGTTCGCCAGAAAGCAATACGCCGCTGGACTTAGTCGCGTACGCTGGAAATCAATACGCCGCTGGACTTGGCCGCGAACTGCCATCCCTCAGGGCCTTAGCGGTGCGCCGCTATTTAACGGTCGTACTGCGAGGCCCTGGGGGGTCGTGTGTGCTCTGGGGCAGACAGGATTTCGGTCTTGTCTGCTCAAGTCGCACTCCTACCTCCTAGTGGTACCGCCAGTAACATGCTCGCTGCATTAGCGTGGGGTGTACTCCCCCGGATGCAGCTGGCATGGCTAAACGGAGTGCGGCGCCGAAGGAGCGAAAGACGAATATCATCAATCGGCCTGCCGATTTAACGGTGTCCATCATCGTGAATAAGGGGAATTATTCCTAATATAAGGAACTCGTTCCTTCGACCTGGACAATCGATGACAACCCGGCTAGTCTGGTTATGACTCGGTAACGATTGGAAATAGAATAATGGAACAAATCAAATTGTAAATGCAAAGGGATGATAATGAGTATGCCTTGGACGCGGCGCCTCTCGGTCCCGGAGGCGCCGTGGCGGAATTTTCCGCTCTGGAGGGGACCATTGTTGACGACCCGGCTATGTCCCGGGACATGAGATTTGAAATAATGGTACCGATCGTGGGTAATCAGGTTGCCTGTCCCGTATGTCAGAAAAGGGAAACCCACCTTTTCTTTCTATCGCTGGCGGACTTGGGCAGGCACCTTGCTCAACACCATACGACAGCCCTCATAGAATGGAAATGTAAAGACTGTGGCAAAGGCTTCCCAAAGCTTCATGGGGCCAGATGTCATCTGCCTCATTGCAGAGGCCCTAGTGAAAGCCTGAAGGCCCTTACAAATGCGAGTCCTGCCCCATGAGCTTTGGAACGCAAAGAGGGCTGTCTACCCACGAGCGGCATGCACACCCTGCCGTGAGGAACGTCAAAAGGAGGGGAGAAGACCCCCCAGACAAGAAATGGACGTTCGAGGAGGTGACTCTCCTGAGGGAGCTCTGTGAGACCTATAAGGATCACAGACACCTTAATAAAAAGATCAGCGAAGTCCTCACCAACAAAACGATTGATCAGATTAAATATCAGCGTAAGAAGCTGAGATTAGTTGGTGAGGACAGGGGCCCTCAGGAGGTTACCCAGGTGACAGAGGGAGGGTGTGATCCCGTTGATCCAGGCAATGCGAGTCTTGAAGAGCCTGGAGTCAGTGGGGAAGGATCAAATGATATTTTAAGTGACATCAATGATTGGAAACTCCAATTGGAGGAAGCTATAATGAAGCAAACCGATGTGCCACCTGTTTTAAGGTGGTGAGGTGCTGCGTATCCTTGATAGTTGTAGCGATGAGTGTGGTTGTCGGCTGAGCTGGTTGTGGCTAAGTCCAGAGGGTAGTTGTCGGCTGGAGGCTGTAGATGTCGCTGCGGTTTTTTCCTTTCTATTTTCTTGTCCGTGGAAATAAAATCGGACTACGGGCGCCGGGAATCGAACCCGGGTCCCGAACGTTCGAAACCTAAGACGCTAACAACTGCGCCACGTGTCCGCTCAATGGCTAGAGTCGAGTGGCGGTATTTGACTGTTGAGTGCCGCTACAATACTCCCTTACCAGTGATAACGATATAATCTTAGTGAGGTAAGGCGTCAGCCGATTGTTGTCGAGCCTGTGATGTTTTGCGCGAAGTCTTCAATGTGGCCGTGGATACTGTCGATACGGTGCGGGCGCGTTCCGCGTTCGGTTGTGGGCCTCTGTTCCTCCTCCTTTTTAGTATGACGTGCTGGTGGTGATGCCCATGAACTTTTTGCGATGGCTACATCACTCCTGGCTTGGTCATCGTTTTTGTATCCAGTCGCCTGCATGCGTGAGTCGGGGGTGAGGCGTCGTATCCAGTCACCTGCATGCGTGAGTCGGCGGTGAGGCGTCGTATCTAGTCACCTGCGTGCGTGAGTCGGCGGTGAGGCGTCGAGTTTCGCTGAAGGAAGGGCCGTTCGTGTTCGTCGTAGCGGCAGGTCCAGATTGCCACAGTCTTAGATTGACGATGATGGAAGGCTCGTAGCGCTATCACGGTCGCACCTCTTGTCGTTGTCGATCAGGTCGGGGTCACCAGTTTGAGGCGTCGTATCCGTGATAGTTGTAGCTGTGGTTGTGTGGTCGTCGATAACGCTGGTTGTTGGTAAGCTGGATGGGCCTGGTCCAGCGGGTAGTTGTCGGCTGAGGGCTGTAGATGTCGCTGCTGATTTTTCTTCTATTTCCTTGTGCACGGAAATAAAATCGGACTACGGGCGCCGGGAATCGAACCCGGGTCCCGAACGTTCGAAACCTAAGACGCTAACAACTGCGCCACGTGTCCGCTCTATGGTTAGAGCCGAGTGGCGGTATTTGACTCGTCGAGTGCCGCTACAGTGGGTTCACATACGGTTGATGAATGTCTGGGTCACTCTTAAGGGAGATGGGGAAGCCCTTGAGAGAGGAATAAACGAATTCATTGATACACTCTATGGAGCCATTAGAAGTATTAAAAAGATTGAGAATGTTATCGGTGAACGCAAAAAAAGGTTTGGTCACCAAAATAAAAAGAAGAAGCGCAACGCAAAGAAAAGATACTCATATGCACGTTGCCAGGAGTTGTTCCTGGAAAATCCTAAGAGGTTGGCTGATGCTGTCATTAATAACGATCAGGCCTTCCTCCAGCAGGCGAGGGAACCACCTGAAGCCGCGGAAGTGAGGAGGTCCTACGAGGAATTATGGGGCCAAACAGGACCTATTAATGCCCCAATCCCAGGAAATAGAGTTTCCGAGCTGTCCTTATGTGAGATCTTCCCGCCGATCGATGAAGAGGATGTGGGGGGGGGGGGAAATTAGTAAGATCAGAAAGAAGGCTGCAGCAGGTCCAGATGGTTTTACAAAAGAACATCTGTTGATTCCTGGCCTGCCTGCAATATTAGCTAAATTGTTCAACATATTATGTTATTGTTCCTATTTTCCTCCTGCATGGAAGGAAAATAGGACAACGCTTATACCTAAGCCGAACAAGTCAAGCAGCCTGGTCGAGAATTGGAGACCTATAACCATAGGTCCCATTCTAGGCCGTATTTTCTCCTCCATTATTGACGGGAGGATAAGAAGGGGCATTGTGCTAAGTCCTAGGCAGAAACGATTCACCGCCGAGAGCGGTTGTAAAATAAACATTGAACTGTTGAGCGCCGCCTTGGACTACAGTAAAAAAGAGAAGGGTGGGGTATTCACTATTGTGGATATCTCCAAAGCCTTCGACACAGTGCCCCACTCGGCTATCAAGCCTTGCCTAGCTAGGAAGGGAGTGCCGGCCCCCATTGTCGACTTAGTCGACTGTATGTATAAAAATGTTAAAACCACAATAAGAGCAAAGGATCGAATGGGGGTCGAGATCGCGATTCTCAGGGATGTTAAGCAGAGTGACCCCTTGTCGCCGCTGCTCTTCAACCTGTGTTTGGAGCCGCTGTTGGAATCGATCGACCAGCAGACCAGTAGCATAAATGTGAGCGAAAATAGAAATATTCCTGTCCTGGCTTTCGCTGACGATGTAGTGCTGCTCGGCGCTGATGACGGGGAAGCACAACGCCAATTGGACATGCTCTGTGAGTATCTGAATGGCCTCGGTATGTCCATCTCACGGGATAAAAGTTCAACTTTTCAAGTTGTTGGAAAAAAGGATACCTGGTTTATCCAGGAACCAAAGATAAATATTGGGAATATCATCATCCCAACAATTGATCCCGGCAAGGCCTTCTAATACTTAGGCGCCAAGTTGGGGCCTTGGCGTCTATTGTGGCATAATAGTGCCCGAGCTTCTGGGCATATTGAGGAGAGTCAGAAAGCTCTCGCTCAAGGCATGCCAGAAGCTCGAATTGATCACCAGCTATATATTCCCCAAATATATTTACCACCTGCTCGTGAATCCGCCGGGCGACTGCGTCCTCAGATTGCTGGACAGTGAGATTAGACAAGAGGTAAAGGCAATATTCCATCTGATGCCTTCAACTGCCACTGGCTTCTTTTATGCCCCAAAAAGTTGGGGGGGGGCTAGGGCTGCCGAGATTCGAGCACTTAGTTAAACTCGGCACCCTAAAAAGTGCTATTAAGATCAAGGTGTCGATCGACCCAGCGGTCTCCGGCCTTGTTGATGAGCGGTGTGAAGCCAAGCTAAGAAAGATTGCTAATTCCCTGCGCATCAATTGGCCAGCATCTATAGAGGATATTGAAAGAGCAAAAAAGAGGTTCAAAGCCGCGCATATAAGACAGTGGGCTGATTTGAGAAGTCAGGGACAAGGTGTTCTACACTTCTGAAGGAACAAGACTGGCAACGTATGGCTTGCAGACTATAAACTGCTGAAGCCATCGCGGTACATTGATGCCCTTAAACTCAGGACCAATACCTTTGGAACTAGAACGGTATTGGCACGGGCCGACAAAAACATTGATGTCGCCTGTAGAAAATGTCGAGCCCAGCCCGAGACCTTTGGACATATACTCGGGCTGTGCCAATACACCAAGGGCCTGAGGATTAAGCCGCATGATGAAGCTAAGATGACCCTTGCTGACAGTTTAAGAAAGAAGTATGAGGTGTTTGTCGAACCTACGATAAGAGTGGCGGGTGACCTTTACAAGCCCGACCTTGTAGTTTAAAACGAGGAAAGGGTGCTCATAGTCGACGTTACTGTCCGCTATGAGAATAAGGATTACCTCTCAAAAGCCGAGAAAGAAAAGGTCGACAAATACCAGCCTTGCTTGAACCACCTAAAGGCAATATTTAATGTCAGCTTGGGAGAAGTGGTACCTGTGGTCTTGGGCAGTCGTGGTGCAATCACACCTTCCACGGAGAGAAGTCTCAAGCTGTTGGGTATCGGTGACCAAACAACTAAGACATTAGTATTAAATGTCTTAAGGAGCTCCATAGAGTTATGCAATATATTTTTAGATGATTAATAAAGACCCAGCTTTTTTAAATTTTTATTTGTTATTTAATTTATTTATTGAACAAATTGTAAATATGAACTTATTACATTTATTTATATTATACATTGTGTCGTCCTTAATTTATTAAAATTTGCTGTAATCTTAGATTACATAGCAAATGTTTATATTTTAATTCCCTACGAGGGGGATATACCTCGGAAGTATGGAGCCTCTTTTGGTTCCACAGGTTTAGCCAAATGCCTCGTCATCTAATTAGTGACGCTCATGAATGGATTAACGAGATTCCCTCTGTCCCTATCTACTCCCCGCAGGGAGGACTCGCTTATGTGAGTCTATGGGGGCTGGCAAACCCACGTTCCCGCAGCCAGGAGGACCGTCGGGGACAAGCGTCCCCGCTTACGTGAGTCCTTATGTACACTGCAGGGAAGGTCGCCGGGAGTGTAAGGCGTTTAAGTACGGTTACACTCTCTCTACGTGGCCTTGGGTAGTAGCGCACCCACGATCCTGATGCGAAGGATGGGACCGTCGGGATAAGTTCCCGGGTACACTGTACCTTGAGGCCCCCGCTTACGTGAGTCCCATCTGGAACTGCCGAGCACGGTTAGCAGATCGCCGGCCGGCAGTGACGTGGCCGTACATCCACACGATAGTCCCACCAATGACTAAGAATGGTACCACGGGGGTCGAGTTGCAGCCCGGAGGTAGTAGCGACCCCTCTGCTCGGCCAATTATGGGTAAGGACTCGTGGTGGCAGTGGTTGATGGCCAAGATACTGACAAGAGGGCGGAATCTATGGTGTATTGGCTCCACCGAATGGCCCTCGGCGGGTGAGCAGCGTCCCAACTGCTCCGGAACCGTCCTGGAGAGACGGTAGGGCTTAGAATGTGCCCCGTTCGACCTCAGACGAGCGACAGCCCCTGCAGGCTTAGCTAATAAGGTAACAAGGTACTGGGTGCCTTGTGCGTTGGTTGGGCGTCAATCCCAACCCCTACGGCCCTAGGGGTGCCCGTGTGCTGTATGGATTCTATATCCGAGGAAAGTACCCGTCAACAAATCAAACTATGTGTATCGAACATTATCACGTTGAAAGAATCTCTCCGTTCAATGCGACTAACATGCTCTTCTTATCTTCCATATATTAAACTGATATATTTATGACTGTTTATAGCACTATATAATTACTACTTCTATTCGCTGCTTAAATTAACATTTTTTTCTGAAAATTGCGTTTTGTTTCTTCCTTCTATTACTTGCCACGTTTTCAAATATAAATTTCGTTTAGATTAAACAGTGTTTAATCTAACAATGGAGAGGTCATGACTCAGGTTCATATATGTTCCCGCTCCGAATTTATATCACAGGATGTTCCTCCTTTCTGAAGTTAAGATCGCGATAAGTATCTGTTCTTCTGTCTGTTCTAATGGAAATAAGTGATCGATGAAATAGTATGCAACGAAATACAATTTGGTCAAATACACTAGAATCTATTACAATATTCTTCAAGGACGGTATAGTTAATCGTCACCCAACACAGATGACTGTGATATTTGTGTTCTATCTGTTCCCTCTTCTTTTTCCATCTACTTAGAGCCTCATTTTTTGCATTGATTCCCATCGAGCAATCTTGCCCGAACGTGTCGTCACTTTCGCAGAAACTTGTACACGACTTCAATACGTATTTGCCACTCGGACATTAAAGAGATTTAAGAAATTCTGGTACATTTTCCTTTAAGTATCGTCATCTCAAGAGTATTTCTATTACAGCGTGCAAATATTTCATATCGGCAATAAATACATCGAGTTCGGCAAACGTTCATATAGATTAAATTTTGGGCATCTAAATTTACTAGCGTAATGCAATGCAACATTTGCTTAAGTAGCTTCACAAACTGAGTTGAGTTTAAGAAATTGGTAGAACACTTCACAAAAAGCTTCTCGATATTCAGGATAATAGGCTCCATATATTATAAGGAAGTTTTTATGAGGCGATTGTTTCAATAGACACAGATGTTAGAAAGGACATTTTGCAGGATACCTAAATCCAAGTTGAAATTGCACTTATAAGCAGAGTTGTAGTTTTTATATAAGGATTTCATCCTTGTGTGAAAACGCTAAATATATTTTCACTTAAATGATCTTTTTATTTGTGTTGACTGTGTCAATTTTTTTTTATTGTGTGTCTTCAAGATTTTCTTTGCATGTTGTCTATTGACAGTATTGAATGCAATAATTTCATATTTGCAAATCTCGAAGGATTTGTGAATAAAATTATCGTCAGTAGCCCAAGAAGAAAGAAGCATTAGATACTTCTATTATTCAATTATCAACTTTTAAAAACTATTTACTTTTTATCTTTATTATTTATATTATTTCTGAAATAATACTGACATTTGCTATAATATTTGAATGAGCTCGACACCTATGTTTTGGTGAGAAACATAGCTGTTGACAAAGTATCCACGGCTGCGCTTGGGATGTACCTATAATGTTATTATAGTTAGCTTACAACGGTACGAAGATTATTGTATGGAGAAATTGCGGCGTGTGTTGTTTGTGACCACAGCGGTGAAATTTTGTGCTCGTATTCAGCAACTGGAGATCAAATTATGCGAATTGCATTTCACTATGGAACAAAATGCAACTATGTCTATAGTAAATGTGTAATGAACAACCTACTTCTCGATAAATGTGCGGACGTGTTTAAGATATCCAATATTCGAATGTTTTTGAGATGTTCATCAACTTTTTTCCAGAAGCTTTTGCATCTTACAAACTTTTCCATTGTTTGCGAACTGACTGCATACAGCTTTATTTGTAAGTATTACACAAGCAAATGTTTCATTTGTTCGTTTATCCAAATCGAAACTTGATATTATTTCATATTATTGTTGCAACATTACATTGCACAATTCTTGTATCAAGAGAAACATGTTAAAATTCTGGATATAGTTTCTTTACAGATAAAGCGTGATTCTACATTCGAAGTATACAAATGTATTCGTTTGTGAAATAATGAATATCTACTCTCCATGATTAGAAAATTGATATGTACTGCGCTGTATATTTGACAGCAATAATTGGATCCATTTCCTTCAGAAACTGTTCACGTGGTCATCTGATTTCACATATAATATCATATGCATCTTCATCAAGTTTCCGTCTCAAACTTCAAAACGAAAGTTTATCGTTTCTAATCCTTTCACTTTTGTTTTCTTCATTTTCTTTTACTAATGGTCGTTTTGTACTGAACCATTTATTTTTATTGCCTGATTACTCTGAGTACGAGTTCTTCAAACTATTCAAGTTCCTCATCGTATAAATAGATATTACAAGTTCAAAACGTTGCTGTGTCATTGGCCAATCTGCATGAAGTTCTCAACCAATATCAATATCTTTAGATTTGTTATAGATTTTCCAACATATGTTGATATACGACAAATTACAACGTAGTATATAGTACATTGTTTGCTAGAAAGTTCTTGTATATTCTACAATTCCGCCCATCTAGACGGATTGCTTTTTCATCGCTAAGTACAATTTTTCTTTAATGTTTCCTGCATTGTATACTGTGCACGTATCTTTATGAATTCTATACATTATTCTTTACGTTGAGACGTGAATGATATCTAACGTTGCAGTGTTGCAGATGTTTATATCGCTGCAAAATACGTTGAACGGTTTATTGCAAGATCTACTATTTTAGCAAATAAATTTCTGGCAATGCGATTGCTCTCTGCTCTTGCTTGTGTTATATTTTATAGAACTTCTAAGCAATTATACTGTTATCTTTCCATTTTGACTAACAAATGAAGGAAGGCTTATTTCCAAAATTCATTAAGGAATAAAACAATAAAATATTGGGTAGACTTGTACTTTATTACTCTGCTATCAAAACACGTCAATAGCAATTAATAAGAGATATAACAAGATTCTATTAGGTTTCCCTCCATAAATTTCATATAATATTAATCATATAATATACTGCAACACATGACAGCGAGTTTCCCAGAACGTTTAGTATAATATGTATAATTTATAAAATATTGTAATATCGCAAAATAGTTTGAACTAGAGGTCGGTCGAAACTAGAAAAAAACCGTGTGAGTCATCTTTGTGTGGTTGGTTAACGTTTAAGAGTGCCTACGTGACTAAAGTCACCTAGTTCTTACATAGATATGAGAAAAACAATAGACAACGTGAGAGCAGAAGGACGATTTCGTGTTTTTCAAGGTGGGACGACCGAAAGGGCAGAGCGTGCGAACCGAAAAGTATGTGTGTTGCGAGAGGTAGAGTTGATCGAGACGTCGAAGAGTAGAGTCGAATCGAGAGAACTGATCGAGTCGTTAGTGTTGTAGAGTTGTAGAGTTGTTAGAGTTGTTAAGAGTTGTTAGAGTTGTTAGAGTTGTTAGAGTATTATCAAATAACTGCGAAGTTATTTGATATAGATACGAGTATCGTAATTAGTTCCAGTTAAGCAAATATCGTTTTCTGTTCAACTTACACCTGTATATTTAATTATATATTAATAAATTGTAAATAATCGGGAAAAATTTATATCCTTAATTTCCACGATATTACAATATATGTAACATTTCCCCTTGGAATCCTCAGCATGCATCATGATGTAGTCTGTATCAAATGTAGTGTCAGATTGCACTATAACGAATAATAATATTGCTGGAAGTAACATACATATATATATGTCGGAGAAGTAGTGACATGGGGCATTTCTTTGAGAAGATCTACAATACTTGGGCTCGAGGTGACATGACTGGTCGCCGAACGTAGCCACGGTCACGGGATGGATGTTGTATCTAACGGAAGGAGTACTGATGTTGCGGGACACACTGTATTAACAAGCAAGCCCCGGCCAAGAGTAATGTCGGCTAGATGCGGGGTTGCCTAGTAACGGTGTTTGGTATTTCGTGGATAACTCTGATCAGTGCGTAATTGACAAATGAGCCTGTATTCTTTTGGTTTCCTTGGAGAGTTTACGGATTTCGACAGTCAGGCCGTCTAAGAGATACCCTGCTGCTGGGCGAACGTGTTTGTGAGATAGAGAACACAAGCTATTGTTAAAGAGTTTCCGTTGACCGTGGATTCGTTTCTGAACCCAAGTTTCTAGTTAAACCTCGTTAGATTTATTGTTCAATAATTTAGTTTATCGTTTAATACATTATACGTTAAAGTTACGTTTGATTTGTTGTGCGTTTAATTAATTTATCGTTGTTCACGTTATATGTTTCATTTGTAAAATATTAGCGTTCGTGTAAATATAAACCTTGTTGTGCAAAAGATGTCTCATTTAAACGAGGAATTATCTTGCGCCCGAAATCCTGAGGACACCTCGACATATATAATATATAACTATACATCATCTGTTGTATCAGTGCTTTTATATATGAGAATCATTTACAATTAATTACAACCGATTAGAATGAAATAATTACATAACTATCATACAGAATTATTTATAACACTGAGAGTAATTTAAAATTGTACGATACGATGCGAGAAATATCTTTATATGTAAAATATCACAAATAAAAGTGTAAGATAGTTTATATCGATGTAATCAGTATTGAACGATACTGTATACTTCATTTGTTTTGGCAAAAAATTCTCATGCTTGTAAAGTCAAAAATATAGAAAGAACGAGTTCCATCGTCGGAAGATAAGTCAACGATTGCATAATTCTTAGTTTTCTATAAAGAACTATTATAATATTTATTGTGAAGCTGTTTTTTAAATATATTCGAACACTTGCGCTACTTTCACCAATATTTATAATCTACCTTGGAATAATGATGGGTGATATTTTATTGGTTATGGTAAGAAATAGAGAACTAAGAGAACTATAGAGATTGAGTATCACTCAGCGAAGAAAAAAAGGATCTTCCTTGTCTACAATGCCTGGAAAATTTAAGCTCTCGAAAATGGGAGTCAGAAAGATGTTTTTTTATTATTTAATTTGTAGTTTAAGGACTTTCGGTTTGGTCCGGAGTGATAATAACACGCGGACGGAGGGCTCTGTGGAAAAAGTGAAATGTGAAGGGAAAAAGGAAAAGGAAGCACAAAGTGACACGAAGAAGGGCAAATAAAAGGTGAGCATACGGGGAGAAAGTAAAGGAAAAGCGAAAAAGAAGACAAGAACGAGAGAAAGATACAAATAAGAAAAACTAGAAAAGAAGAGGCTAGAAAGTCAGAAGCGCAGCAAAAAAAAGTAAGGTAGGGAAACGATAGATGGCGACGAACAGAGGAAGACCAAGGAACATGGGTAAAGCGGGAGATAAGGCAGATTTCAAAAACACACTGGACAAATACAGCTTGACAGAAAAAGAGACACCAACCAGAGAGAAAGGAATGGAGGTAATGATGGAAAAAATGGAGAAAATGGAGAGAGGATTCGAGGCTATGATCAAGGAAATAAAAGATATATTCGAAAACCAAGTGGAGGAGATGAAGAGGGAAATGAAAGAGGAAAGGGAAAGAAGGGAAAGAGAGAGAGAGAGCCAGAGAGAAAGAAGAATGGGAAAGGGAAAAGAAAGAATTATTGGGCAGATTCAGAAGAATCGAGGAGGAGCAAGACAGGGCAGAGAGAGAGAGAGAGAGTGAGAAAAGAAAAAGGAACACAGTATTCGAAGCAGTGGACTGGAATGAAGGAAGCAATGAAGAGACAGCGAAGGAATTCATAACAAAAAAAATGAGAATATGATAGGTGCAGAAGTAGAAAGAACACATATGATAAGGGTGGGGGACAAAAACACAATAACAGTGGCGACGATGAAATCAATGGAGGAAAAAATGAGGATAATGGAGGAGAAAAACAAATTGGAAAATGGGGTATACATAGACGAGGATCTGACAAGAAAAGAAAAGGAAGTACAGCAACATATAAGAAGGGTAGCCAGAGTAAGAAGGGAAAAGGGCGAATATGTAAAGATAGGATATAAGAAACTAAAAATAGAAAACAGATGGTACAGGAGGAACGAAAATGAAGAGAGGCTGGAGGAAGAAAGAAAGAGAGGGAAGAAAAAATGAAAAAAGGGGAAAAGACGGAAAGGGGTTCCTAACACCAATCTTGTTCTTGCGGAGCGTGGGCATGGTGAGATTAAGGAAAGGAAAAGGAACGCTAGAGGAGAGGGATGAAGGAGCTAGTGGAGCGTTCAAAGAGCGTTGACTGAGAGGTCAGAGTGTGTGAATCGAGGCAAAATACACAAACAAGTAAACTCCGGGCAAAACAAGGTCGACGCTATGAGTAACCGTCGAACAACGACGAATTCAAATGTCCTGGCTCTCCTCCAGTCGATATAAATATCACGGACGCGATCGCGACGACGATTATTAGTGTCTTGCGAATCATAGTGATTATAGAGTTTTTATCGACGGCCGATATCAAATATTTGTGCGACGAGCCTTACGCGACTAAGTTTAACATAACGGACTCTCTGTATAACAAGTGTCTTAAATAAATTAACGACGCCCGTATTAACGTGTTGTTAATCCATATATACATCGAACCCACCAGCACCTCTACAGTTCTTTACTGAATACTCGACAGATTACCAAGATTCTGTTTACCATCTTCTGATTCTAACTCAATCTAATAGGATAATAGTAAAATAACAGTAAAAGGGTAAATATAGTAACACGTTAAGTACAAGATAATATTTTAAAATGATACGAATTCCTTAAAAGGCATATCGATCAATTCAATTATAGAAAAGTGCGAAATAGTAAGGATGTTACAAATACTACTTTTTAAATTTAGTCTAGGATTTACTATTATTTGTATCGTATTGTTGCGTGTATTTTTATGGGCGTAATACATATAATTAAAACGCACTAGAAACTAATACCGGCACATTATGTAGAGTTTGTTTCAATCAATGACAACGTTTCGTCGTCGAATTCTCGCCGCATCTTGCGCGATTGTTGATCATGTCTAACTCATAAAAGTGAATTCCGTGAGATTATCCATAATTTGAAAACACGGGCCTGTGATGCTCACGTGGAATAATATTCTGCGTTGGTGTGCGCCAGTCGCGAGATCTACGCGCCCTTCCCGCTCGATCGATACCTAAATTTATTATGTCTCACTTGCCGCCGTGGAACCGTGGTATGTTACCGCCATTACCAGTTTTGACTTTGTACCATTCAAAACTTCACCGTAATAAAACATTTGACTTCCCATAAAATATAACTGCTTCTGAATCGAATAAAAGACTGATTCCGAATTGAAATGAAAAGTTTGTTCCTTTGTCTGTGAGGATTGCGCGTGATGTTCCGAAGATGGGAATTAAAATGGTTGCAATGGCATCTGCTATTGTTGTGACTCCGGTGTTCGGTATCGCAACAGATATGCAGTTTTTGGTTAAGTTGTCTTGTATTGTTGATATGTGGCGGGTTCTTCTATATATTGTCTGTAATAAACATCAGTTATGTAATTTTCCCTCTTACAAACTTTTGTTTCTCGCAGCTTCTGCATTTTCTGATTAATTCTTGTACATCGTTTTTCATTCCTCGCCATGAATATCTTACTCTGCAACATCTTTTGGTGATTCATTTTTATACTCCTATGTGTTTCTTCTATGAAGTTTTTTCGAATATCCTCTGGAGGTGCTATACTTGTTTCCATATAATAGTAATTTCGATGATGGTGTTTTCGAGTATTTTTCAGATGAGAGTTTAGTATTTCTGAATGATGGGTTGATTCTGGTTCTTTCCCAAATGACAATATAATGGCTGTTGTTCTCGTTTTCTTGAATACAGCTTTCACGTTTCGTAGTACTGTAACGATATTTTCGTCCTTCAGTTCTTCAAGGATATATTTTATGACAAATTTATTTTAGATTCATGGAAAAAATTCTAAACGGTTAAATGGTAGTGATGATTATTTGTCCTCCCTGCGTGTTCGCACGTTCGCGGGGAGACGCGATTTCGTAGAAGAGCGCCAACGGGAGTCGTAAATTCCCGTTACGATTAACTAATCGCCGCCACGAATCGTACGATCCCTTATTTCTTTTGGAATAATAAGGGTGGTTAAAATGAAATAACACTGCAATTAACAGGTTAATATATATTTAAACGAACCAACAACTTTGGTGTAATACAAATGAATGTTTGACGTAAAACAACTACGAGTGAGTACGACCTGAGACTCTGTTCGTGTTGCCGCGTATGATAATATATTTTGTCGACTGACTGGATTCAACTGACTGACTCGATGTGATAGAATGCCCGGTGACTCGAGGTGTTAAAGACTCGGTGACTTGAGATGACTCGATTACCAAAAAGAAGTAACTCGAGGTGTTAAAAACTCGGTTACCAAAAAGAAGTACTCTCGCTTCCCTATTCGCTGTATTTATATGCGTCGGAGTTGACAAGAGGGGTCGGGGTCTTTCTTTCGACGGTGTACTCGAAAGATCCCGACGGTCGCTGAACTCTCGACCTTGTTTACTATTTTGACTTTACCTGTAGTCGGAGCGAAGACATATGATCACGACAAAAACAACGGATTTTAATTGTCTAATAATAACCGCCTAAGGTTGTCGGATCTGTGTTAATCCTATCTACAGGTAAACAAGGTTTTCTGTGTAGCGGGTCAAGGAACGGAAACCTTTGTAAAAAGTAGAGTCAAGTGCCGCTACAGTTTGGTTGAACGACCCGACCAGCGAAACGATTGGTAAACATAACAATAAAAAGGGAAGCGAATACTGAAAGTTCATTGTACGGATTTATAGGTGGGCTGCTGGCTGCCAGGTATTGAAAGATGGTGTCCCACGCGACGTAACATCCTCCCCCCGTTGAGAGGGCACCGATCAATTTAATGTGTGGGTTAGATGGGTGTGTGATCCACCTCCTGACTGATTGTTGTTGCCGTGTGAACTGTGGCCGTGGTCGCCAGGACGAATTTAATGGTGCGGCCAAAAGGCCGATGCGTGGAGGATACGTTGTCTGCCTTGTAGTCTGAATCGTCGTTGCGTAGAGGGGCCGCTGAAATTCACGATCCAGGAAGTGTCGTGAAATAGCTCGGCCTACGAAGTATCGTGGAACATCTCGGCTCACGAGGTGTCCTTGAATGTTTCGCTCCAGGAGGTGTCGAACGTAACTCCGGTGGTGCTTGGTACAAATTCTTCAAACACGTCGCGGAGTTTTGTTTTTGATTGGGAGACTGAGCTCCCCCTGATGATTTGCTCGAGTTGAGTTCGCTTGTTGCTTTGACCTCCTTGTTCTCGTTTCGGCTGTGGAAGCTTGAAGGAGGTCATGGTGGACTGCGGGGCAAGACTCCCCCCGCTGACCCATCCGTATTGCACCTTCTCGATGGTGCCTGGTGGTTGTACCGGCCCTGTTTCGTTCCGAAGTTGTCTCCTTGGTTTCGGAGGGCAGTTGTGCTCTGAGTAGGTCAGCGTGATAATTTCCTTTCTTCTGAGCGGTGTCCCGATGCTGGGACTAGGCATGAAATGCGCGGGTGTGTCCTTCCTGGCTAGGTCGTCTGTGGGAGGTCAAGTGGATTGGTGTGGTTGCTCAGAACGGTTTTGAGGCTCTTCGGAAGGTGCTAGTGTGGACATTGAAGAATGTCCCGGCGTTGTTGCAGCCAACGTTGATTCCATGTGATGTGATGTTGACTAAAGACTTGTCCGAGTAGCAATCTGTGGGCTCAGTGGACAAGTGTTGAGATCCGAAGGCATGTCCTGAAAACTAGTGACAATTGACTGATTATTGTTGTTCGCACGTTCGCGGGGAGACGCGATCTCGAAAGAAGAGCGTCAACGGGAGTCGTAAATTCCCGTTACGATTAATTAATCGACACCACGAATCGTACGATCCCTTATTTCTTTTGGGATAATAAGGGTGGTTAAAACGATATAACACTGTAATTGACAGGTTATTATATATTTCAACGACTAACAACTTCTGTGTATACAAATGAATGTATGATTATTTTGACTACGAATGAGTATGACTTGAGACTCTATTCGTGTTCTCGCGTATAAAAATATAGTTTGTCGACTGACTGTGTTCGACTAACTCGATATGATAGAATGCCCGGTGGCTCGATAAAGACTCGGTGATTCTATATGATTCGATTACCAAAACGATACAGGTGAATCGAGATTGCAAGAATACAAGACTACAAGAATGCTAGAATACAAGGCTTCAGTCGCTTCCTTATTCGCTGTATTTATATACGTTGGAGTTGACAAGAGGGGTCGGGGTCTTTCTTTCGACGGTGTGCTCGAAAGATCCCGACGGTCGCTGAACTCTTGACCTTGTTTACTGTTTTGATTTTACCTGTAATCGGAGCGATGACATATGATCACGACAAACAACGGATTAATTGTCTAATAATAACCGCCTAAGATTGTCGGATCTGTGTTAATCCTATCTACAGGTAAACAAGGTTTTTTACTGTAGCGGGTCAAGGAACGGAAACCCTTGTAAAAAGTAAAGTCAAGTGCCGCTACAGTTTGGTTGAACGACCCGACCAGGGAAACGATTAGTAAACATAACAATCAAAAAAGGAAGCGAATGTCATGAGTTCATGATACGAATATTGTAGGTGGGTCGCTGGCCGCGAGATATTGAAAGATGGCGTTCAGATGTCCCACGCGACGTAACATCCTCCCCCCGTTGAGAGGGCACCGATCAATTCCATGTGTGGGTTAGATGGGTGTGTGATCCACCTCCTGACTGATTGTTGTTGCCGTGTGAACTGTGGTCGTCCAGATGATGACGTGGTCGCCAGGACGAATTTAATGGTGCGGTCAAAAGACCGATGCGTGGAGGATACGTTGTCTGCCTTGTAGTCTGAATCGTAGAGGGGCCGCTGAAATTCACGATCTAGGAGGTGTCGTGAAATAGCTTTTCCCACGAAGTATCGTGGAACACCTCGGCCCACGAGGTGTCCTTGAATGTTTCGCTCCAGGAGGTGTCGAACGTAACTCCGGTGGTGCTTGGTACAAATTCTTCAAACACGTCACGGAGTTTTGTTTTTGATTGGGAGACTGAGCTCCCCCCGATGATTTGCCCGAATTGCGTTGGCTTGTTGCTTTGACCTCCTTGTTCTCGTTTCGGCTGTGGAAGCTTGAAGGAGATCATGGTGGACTGCGGGGCAAGACTCCCCCCGCTGACCCATCCGTATTGCGCCTTCTCGATGCTGCCTGGTGGTTGTACCGTGTGATGTGATGTTGGCTAAAGACTTGTCCGAGTAGCAATCTGTGGGCTCAGTGGACAAGTGTTGAGATCCGAATGCATGTCCTGAAAACTAGTGACAATTGACTGATTATTGTTCTGGTCGGGATTCAGTTCCTTCTGGTCCAGCGGATCTTGAGCGCTTGGCTGATTTAAGACGTTTTGTGTCGTTAAATCAGATGGTTGCGATGCTGACGGTGTGAACTTGGTCGTCGTCAGATCGCGTGTGGGTGACACATGGTAAGTGTCACGCGATGAACTCCGCGTGGAATGCTACGGGATCGGCATTTGAGTTGATGCGAGTCATTTCATCGCTAATGCCTTGGATGATCCGAGCGACGGGAGCCGGTCGTTGAATGAGAGAGCGACGATGTATCGTCCTTCGCTGGTGCGTCGAATGTGACTTCTGGAACGTTCTTCGCATCGTCGCTCTGCTTCTGATATGTTGTGAGTGTCACTGCTTGTGCGCTTGTGTCCGTCTCGGACTGTCGGGTGGCCTAGGGGGCGCGTTCGTCCGTGATGTCCCCGACCTGTGCTTCCTCGAGGTTTTCCGCTTACCTGTGGATGGCGGCGGTGATGCTGTTCTCCTGCTTGACGAGGAGGAACTTCGGCTCGAGGTGGAGGAGTTCGACCTCGACGGCTGTCTTTCCTGATGGACCAGTGTGTGGTGTCGTCCGTTTGATGATCGGTCGCTTGATGACCGACTGCTCGATGAATGACTGCTCGAAGATCGACTACCCGATGACCGACTGCTTGATGACCGACCGCTTGATGACCGACCGCTTGAAGTTCGCGTTTTGACAGGATCGTGTTTTTTATGCAAATACGTATTATGTCGTTGTCCGCATATACGACATGCACTGGCGGTACACTGAGCGACAGAGTGACCTTTTATTAAGCAGTTGGTACAGAGCGAAGACCTTTTTGCGATTTCACGGCGTTTACTTACCGCCTTCGTTTTAAATGCCTCGCATCGCCAGATGGGGTGTCGACCTTGGCAGGCTGGGCAGGTTGATTGAACCTGGGATGCGGTGAATGCGTGTCCTCGCGGTGAAGATTGTTGGTGACGAGGCTGTTTATGTGATGGCTTTTTTGTTTCCTTTGGTTCATGTACGATGTCATGGCCGTTAGTCCTTTTTTGAAGGAATTCCATCAAATGCGTGTAAGAGGGCATTCTTTTGTCAGGCAATGTGTGCAGCCACTTGCGCATGGTGGACGAAGGTAACTTCCATGAGAAGAGTTCGATTATCATAGCGTTGGAGGTGAGGGGCTCGCCAAGTTTTTCTAGTGCTGTGAGATTCGCCTTTATTGTTTCGAGGAGATCCTCTACGGCTTCTGGGGTTTCTTTCTTGATTTTAGGATATTGAAGCATTAATTGTAAATGTCGCATGCAGAGTCGACGGTGGCAATCGAATTTCTCTTTCAGTATGTCGAGAGCGATTGAGTAATTGTCTTCGGTGATTTCTAAAGACTGAATGCTTCGCGCGGCTCTTCCAGTTACTGATGCTCGAAGGTAATGGAATTTTTGAACCGCTGTTAATTTTTCATTACGGTCGATGGTAGAGGAAAATGTATTATAAAAATATTCCCATGCTTCAATTGTGCCGTCAAACCTGGGTAGATGAATCTCTGGTAATTTAAGCTGCGTCGATTCGGTATTAGCGTGTGATTCACTAATTGTCGGTTTCGGTGACGGTTCTGGGCGTGCGTTATTTTGTATGCGTCTGATCCGCGCGCCTATATCGATATAGTGGTCCCTGATTTCGAAACCGCGTGTTTGTTCCTCCGGGTTTAATAATTCGATCTCGAGTTGGATGGCTTCGAATTGCTGCTTCACCTCGGCTAGTTGCTGCTCGAACTCGGATATTTGGTCGATGTCGTGACTATCGGATCGTTCGTAATCATCCAACTTCTTGGCGAGATACGTGAATCGACCGCTACAATAGCCTCGTTTCCGGCGCAAGAGGCTGATTTCGTCTCCGCTTGTCATTTTTATAACGGAGCGTGGTTTGTATGTGTGAGGAACGAGCTTACCTTGTAATGAAGTGGACTTTGGTCCCGATATCGGTTGCTGCTCGTTTTGTGGTGTGCTTGAAGTCGTTGGATTCACGTGACACTGTGTAGTCACTCGTGCGTACCTTCTTCACTGGCACGTTATCCGGCTCGAAGGACCAAATATGTTCGCACGTTCGCGGGGAGACGCGATCTCGAAAGAAGAGCGTCAACGGGAGTCGTAAATTCCCGTTACGATTAATTAATCGACACCACGAATCGTACGATCCCTTATTTCTTTTGGGATAATAAGGGTGGTTAAAACGATATAACACTGTAATTGACAGGTTATTATATATTTCAACGACTAACAACTTCTGTGTATACAAATGAATGTATGATTATTTTGACTACGAATGAGTATGACTTGAGACTCTATTCGTGTTCTCGCGTATAAAAATATAGTTTGTCGACTGACTGTGTTCGACTAACTCGATATGATAGAATGCCCGGTGGCTCGATAAAGACTCGGTGATTCTATATGATTCGATTACCAAAACGATACAGGTGAATCGAGATTGCAAGAATACAAGACTACAAGAATGCTAGAATACAAGGCTTCAGTCGCTTCCTTATTCGCTGTATTTATATACGTTGGAGTTGACAAGAGGGGTCGGGGTCTTTCTTTCGACGGCGTGCTCGAAAGATCCCGACGGTCGCTGAACTCTTGACCTTGTTTACTGTTTTGATTTTACCTGTAATCGGAGCGATGACATATGATCACGACAAACAACGGATTAATTGTCTAATAATAACCGCCTAAGATTGTCGGATCTGTGTTAATCCTATCTACAGGTAAACAAGGTTTTTTACTGTAGCGGGTCAAGGAACGGAAACCCTTGTAAAAAGTAAAGTCAAGTGCCGCTACAGTTTGGTTGAACGACCCGACCAGGGAAACGATTAGTAAACATAACAATCAAAAAAGGAAGCGAATGTCATGAGTTCATGATACGAATATTGTAGGTGGGTCGCTGGCCGCGAGATATTGAAAGATGGCGTTCAGATGTCCCACGCGACGTAACAATTGTTCTGGACGGGATTCAGTTCCTTCCGGTCCAGCGGATCTTGAGCGCTTGGCTGATTCAAGACGTTTTGTGTCGTTAAATCAGATGGTTGCGATGCTGACGATGTGAACTTGGTCGTCGTCAGATCGCGTGTGGGTGACACATGGTGAATGTCACGCGATGAACTCCGCGTGGCATGCTACGGGATCGGCGTTTGAGTTGATGCGAGTCATTTCATCGCTAATGCCTTGGATGATCCGAGCGACGGGAGCCGGTCATTGAATGAGAGAGCGACGATGTATCGTCCTTCGCTGGTGCGTCGGACGTGACTTCTGAAACGTTCTTCGCATCGTCGCTCTGCTTCTGATATGTTGTGAGTGTCACTCGATGAACTCCGCGTGGTATGCGACGGGAACGGCGTTTGAGTTGATGCGATGTTTTCCGTCGGCGGAGTTTGATCCTTGTTTGCGCCGTGGTGGGGTAGATAATACCCGCTGTCTTCGGCGTTGTCGGTGCTGATTTTTGAAATATGTCCCCGATCCAGGTAGTCTTGTAGTACCGCTCGATAATCGGCTTCAAAACGTCTGTCGCGTTGGAACCGGCGGTTGAGGGATGCGAGTCGTTTCATCGCTAGCGCCTTGGAGAATCCAAGCGACGGGAGCCGGTCGTTGAATGGGAGGGCGACGATGTATCGCCCTTCACTGGTGCGTTGGACATGATTTTGGAAGTGTTCTTCGCATTGTCGTTCCGCCTCTGAAATGTGTGTTGGATCGGAGGTCCTTCGTCGATTTCCCAAAATCGCGTGAGATCAGCTTGAAGAGCCGTTGTGGATGCGTGGAATGCGTTTGTCGCGGTTGAGAAAGTTGGACTCCCCCCGATTACCCAGCCGAATCGTGTCTTTTGCAAACGCAGGTCCGGCTCGTCCGGTCGCGTCAGATTGATTTGTCCGACGCACATCGACGAAAGGGTTACACCTGAGCTTAATAAGACATCGACCGGGGAAGGCACATGAAATCGTGGATCGGCTAGCTTGATATTCTTGGGTATATCAAGTGCCGAGCGATCGATGTGTTGACTTGGGATCAGGGTTGATATGGCTGGAATGACGAGGAACGTTAACGTGCGTTCATACTTGCCGTCGATAGATGTAATCGTCGCCGTTAGGTATCGCCTTGATGTCGTTGTCAATGTATCGAGAACTCCAATGGGGACCGAACACTTCCTTTGCCTTACTCCGAGGGTATTTGCAAGCCTTTCTGTGATGAAATTCATGCTGGATCCGGTGTCGAGGAGCGCACGGCACTGGATCGGTTGCTGTTTGGCAGTTAGCATGTGAACTTGCGCTGTAATGATTAAATCATTGCACAGTACTTCGAATACTACTGGTCTGGTATTTTCGGTCGTTGTCGGAATTCTGGATTTTTGGCGTCATTTCTTTTGAGTATGTGTCCGTTTCGGGCTGCCGGGTGGACTTGGGGGCGAGTTCGTACGTGTTGTCCCTGAATTGTGCCTTCTCGAAGTTTTCCGCTTACCTGTGGACGACGGGGGTGATGCTGTTCTCCTGCTTGACGAGGAGGAACTTCGGCTCGAGGTGGAGGAATTCGATCTCGACGGCTGTCTTTCCTGATGTAGCAGTGTGTGGTGTCGTCCTCCGCATACCCGACATGAGCCGGCATGACAATCACGCACCGTGTGCCCCTTCTTCAGGCAATTTAAGCACAAGGATGCCCTTTTGGCCTCCTTCACGCGTTTACTTACCGCCTTCGTTTTGAATGCCTCGCATCGCCAGATGGGGTGTTGACCTTGGCAGGACTGGCAGGTTGATTGAACCTGGGATGCGGTGAATGCGTGTCCTCGTGGTTCCAGTCGACGGACTCGCTTAGGTCGTTCCTGCGATCTTGTCTGCTTGATCTCAGACGAAGAGGTGCCTGCGAGTGCTAAGTTCTCGAGGTAATCCAGGAGATCCGTGTATTGAGGAACCTCCTTATTCGGTAACGTCAGCTCCCACTGTTGTCTGATATGATCTGGTAGCTTCGAACCGATGATGTTGAGTATAAGACAGTTCGCATTGATGTCTTCTCCGAGAGTGTTTAGAGCGTCGATATTTTCTTTCACGACATTGATCAAACCTCTCAAGGCAATTGGCGAACATTCGGTTAACCTCGGATAGTTAATGATGGCAAGGCTGTGGCAAGCCACGATACGTCGTGGACAGTCGTACCTCTTCTTGAGGATGGCCAGAGCCTTAGGGTAATTTTCTTCATGGAAGCTTAACGAGTTCACGCCAGTCGCTGCTTCTCCGGTTATGGAGGCCCGCAGATAGTGAAATTTCTGCAAGGTCGTGAAACAATGGTTATTGTCTATCGACGAGGAGAACGTATTGTAGAATGAGTTCCACTGTTCGAATTTCCCGTCGAATGTAGGTAGCCGCATTTCTGGCAAATGCATTTTCGCTTCGGGAAAATCGCTGATTTTTGATGCTAATGGAGTTGACGGTTGTTCAGCCAGTATTAGATCCGTCAATCGAGCTTCCAGAGCCACGTAGGTGTGTAGAGTCTGGTTTTCCAACGTGAAGTCTGCTTCGCCTTGTTCGTCTAGCTCCTCGTGGGCGAGTCGGAACCGCTTCCACTCCTCCTCGAGTTGGGCCTTATATTTTTCCAAGAGGCTAATGCTCTTCTTGCCAGATTGCGGATACTGGTCGATCACGCTCTCTATGGACTTGATAGTGTTGACATATTTGTCGCGCTTTTGCCGCATTACGCTGAGCTTTGCTGGGGTCGGCATAATTTATGCTGTAGACCGACTTACGTGTGTAGAACCTTCTGGAAGATTACTCTGCTACGTCGGAATGATGCCCGGTTGCGTGCCTCGATCAATGGGCTATACTTCGTCGAAGGTGACGCTCCTGACGTCACTGACTTCGATGGAGTGATACACGTCTGCTGCTGGATTCGATGTGGTTGAAGTCGTTGGATTCACGTGACACTGTGTAGTCACTCGTGCGTACCTTCTTCACTGGCACGTTATCCGGCTCGAAGGACCAAAAATGTTCGCACGTTCGCGGGGAGACGCGATTTCGTAGAAGAGCGCCAACGGGAGTCGTAAATTCCCGTTACGATTAACTAATCGACGCCACGAATCGTACGATCCCTTATTTCTTTTGGGATAATAAAGGCGGTTAAAATAAAATAACACTGCAATTAACAGGTTATTATGTATTTCAACGACTAACAACTTCGGTGTTATACAAATGAATGTATGATTATTTTGACTACGAATGAGTACGACCTGAGACTCTGTTCGTGTTGCCGCGTATGATAATATATTTTGTCGACTGACTGGATTCAACTGACTGACTCGATGTGATAGAATGCCCGGTGACTCGAGGTGTTAAAGACTCGGTGACTTGAGATGACTCGATTACCAAAAAGAAGTAACTCGAGGTGTTAAAAACTCGGTTACCAAAAAGAAGTACTCTCGCTTCCCTATTCGCTGTATTTATATGCGTCGGAGTTGACAAGAGGGGTCGGGGTCTTTCTTTCGACGGTGTACTCGAAAGATCCCGACGGTCGCTGAACTCTCGACCTTGTTTACTATTTTGACTTTACCTGTAGTCGGAGCGAAGACATATGATCACGACAAAAACAACGGATTTTAATTGTCTAATAATAACCGCCTAAGGTTGTCGGATCTGTGTTAATCCTATCTACAGGTAAACAAGGTTTTCTGTGTAGCGGGTCAAGGAACGGAAACCTTTGTAAAAAGTAGAGTCAAGTGCCGCTACAGTTTGGTTGAACGACCCGACCAGCGAAACGATTGGTAAACATAACAATAAAAAGGGAAGCGAATACTGAAAGTTCATTGTACGGATTTATAGGTGGGCTGCTGGCTGCCAGGTATTGAAAGATGGTGTCCCACGCGACGTAACATCCTCCCCCGTTGAGAGGGCACCGATCAATTTAATGTGTGGGTTAGATGGGTGTGTGATCCACCTCCTGACTGATTGTTGTTGCCGTGTGAACTGTGGCCGTGGTCGCCAGGACGAATTTAATGGTGCGGCCAAAAGGCCGATGCGTGGAGGATACGTTGTCTGCCTTGTAGTCTGAATCGTCGTTGCGTAGAGGGGCCGCTGAAATTCACGATCCAGGAAGTGTCGTGAAATAGCTCGGCCTACGAAGTATCGTGGAACATCTCGGCTCACGAGGTGTCCTTGAATGTTTCGCTCCAGGAGGTGTCGAACGTAACTCCGGTGGTGCTTGGTACAAATTCTTCAAACACGTCGCGGAGTTTTGTTTTTGATTGGGAGACTGAGCTCCCCCTGATGATTTGCTCGAGTTGAGTTCGCTTGTTGCTTTGACCTCCTTGTTCTCGTTTCGGCTGTGGAAGCTTGAAGGAGGTCATGGTGGACTGCGGGGCAAGACTCCCCCCCGCTGACCCATCCGTATTGCACCTTCTCGATGGTGCCTGGTGGTTGTACCGGCCCTGTTTCGTTCCGAAGTTGTCTCCTTGGTTTCGGAGGGCAGTTGTGCTCTGAGTAGGTCAGCGTGATAATTTCCTTTCTTCTGAGCGGTGTCCCGATGCTGGGACTAGGCATGAAATGCGCGGGTGTGTCCTTCCTGGCTAGGTCGTCTGTGGGAGGTCAAGTGGATTGGTGTGGTTGCTCAGAACGGTTTTGAGGCTCTTCGGAAGGTGCTAGTGTGGACATTGAAGAATGTCCCGGCGTTGTTGCAGCCAACGTTGATTCCATGTGATGTGATGTTGACTAAAGACTTGTCCGAGTAGCAATCTGTGGGCTCAGTGGACAAGTGTTGAGATCCGAAGGCATGTCCTGAAAACTAGTGACAATTGACTGATTATTGTTCTGGACGGGATTCAGTTCCTTCCTGTCCAGCGGATCTTGAGCGCTTGGCTGATTCAAGACGTTTTGTGTCGTTAAATCAGATGGTTGCGATGCTGACGATGTGAACTTGGTCGTCGTCAGATCGCGTGTGGGTGACACATGGTGAATGTCACGCGATGAACTCCGCGTGGCATGCTACGGGATCGGCGTTTGAGTTGATGCGAGTCATTTCATCGCTAATGCCTTGGATGATCCGAGCGACGGGAGCCGGTCATTGAATGAGAGAGCGACGATGTATCGTCCTTCGCTGGTGCGTCGGACGTGACTTCTGAAACGTTCTTCGCATCGTCGCTCTGCTTCTGATATGTTGTGAGTGTCACTCGATGAACTCCGCGTGGTATGCGACGGGAACGGCGTTTGAGTTGATGCGATGTTTTCCGTCGGCGGAGTTTGATCCTTGTTTGCGCCGTGGTGGGGTAGATAATACCCGCTGTCTTCGGCGTTGTCGGTGCTGATTTTTGAAATATGTCCCCGATCCAGGTAGTCTTGTAGTACCGCTCGATAATCGGCTTCAAAACGTCTGTCGCGTTGGAACCGGCGGTTGAGGCAAGAATTCTTCCCCTGACATCTTTTAAGTAGCAATTTACGTACTTATTAAATGTACATCTTTTTCCATTATACCGATAAATATCTCTCCGGATATGTTTATTTTACAGGGCTCGTGGTTGTCTTCTTCTTCCTCGGGTTGTGAATCATAGGAGAGTGATACATCGGTATCAGATTCTTAATAATCTGAAGTAATACTTCTCCACTGCGTTCAAGTGCTTTCCAGAATTTGTGCGGTCTATATTCTTATAGGTTGAGAAGATAGACGAGATTGCAGACTATGATCGGATGATTTCTCTATTTCACTTCAATCGGTTGTGATTTTCAAGTGAAGTAACTTCTTCGGCTTCACCTTCGTCCAACGTTATTAGATCCCTTTGTGAATTATTAGTATTTTATTTATTGTTCAGACGTAACGTGAGATGATTGTTGGTTAATATTGAATGTGCTATTAGAGTAAATGTATCGTATGAGTATATATCGCCTTCCATGTGGTTTGGAGGAACGATGCGTCAACGTCTTTCATTGTTGTGTTGGTTGCTTCCTGGTGAACCTCTCCTCTTTCTACGGATAGACGTGGCGCTGTAATTGGGTCTTCATTCGAATTGTTAGGAGGTACGCTCTATGTAAACCTTCTTTGATTTCGTTCCATTTCTTAAACACGATAACCGGTTTATCTTGGATAAGTGCACTTCGAATTCCTTACCTTTGCGAACGATTAAAAGAAGACCACTGAATTACGAGACAGCACGGTTGCGTTCTTGTTTCGTTTTCCAGGTTTGAGTACGATATTGCATTTGTACTTTAGCTGCATTCATTTCCATTTAACCAATCTTGAAATGGGATCTTTGACTGAATATCGTTAAACTAAGGGTCGATAGTGAGTAATGAGTGAAAATTTACTAACACAAAAGGTCGGAAATATTGCGTAGCATATATCATAGCCAGGCATTCCTTCTCAGTTGCTGAATAATTCTTTCCGACTGGGATAAATTGCGAGAACCATATGGAACCGGTAAATCAGGACCAATTTCATTTTGGCTCAATACTGCGTTCAATATTTGTATGATCTAAAGCGTCGGTAATGGTTGAAATCTGGCTAACGTAGTATTAGTTTTATGCAGGCTTCGTCTTGCAGATTTTCAAAGTGCTTCTATTGTTCATAGGTCCATTTCAAACGGATTTCTTTTTCTAGCAGCGGAATCAATGATTTTGCGTTGACAAAGTAGTCTCTGATAACGACGATAATATGTGATCCTTGTCAATCCTAAGGATTGTTAGATATCCTTGGATTCTGGATTGTTAGATTCTGACTTTGGAGTAAGAAAATTTTCTGCCGCATGGAGTTTCCTTGGACCTGGTCTGACATCGTCAAAGACGCCGTAAATCCGCGATTTTTTAGATGAGTCAACAATCTTTAAATTTTTACTTCCTATAGAGCTGAAGAGTGGATTATATCATTCAAATAATTTTGAATTTATATTTCACGGAATTAATACCAGATATATTAAACGTTGAAATTCATTTGCCAGATCAAACATTGAGAAATACTTTGCACCTCTCAATTGGTCCAGAGTTTCGTTTATTTGAGATAGTGGATACTTGTCGCTTTGTTTTTTCGTTCAGTGCACGAAAATTAATTATCACGCGCCAATGTTCAGTGTAACGGGCGTCCGATATTTTCGATACAATCCATAAAGCGGAGTTATACGATGAAGTGGACGGTCTAATTATTTCTTGGAGTAACAGAACTTCAAATTGATTCTGTATCTTCTCTTGATTCATCGGTGGGTAGCGGTACTGTCTAGTATATATTGTAATTTCGGCAGTTACATAAATCGAGTGGTGAATTTTTCATTCGTTATACCTTACAACTTTCGCAAGTGACAATTTTCTTTATTATTTGGAATAACAACGATGTTCCAAGTGGACAACTTTGGTAGGACAAGTATTTGTAGATACAGTAATATAATTTCTATTTGTCCCACCACAATTGTATCTGTAGATACAGTAATACAATATCTGCCATAATGCATTGCCGAATATCAATGCCACTTACTATATGCATATTGTTGGGCTTTAATTGAAACGTTCCGTCAGTACCTTGCCTAAACAAACATTGAATCTCTGAAAAGTAACTAAGCAGGCACGCCTGCGCTGAGTGCAAAAGATGGAAATCCCTGACCTCGAAACTAATTATTTATTTATCAAAAGTAAAATTATTAGGATGATGTTTAATATCGTATAGTATTAATATCGGTATTAATGTCTATTACTATGTATTAATATTAATTTATAGTATAAGTACATAGTGTTAGGTTTTCCACTAGTATATTACGTATGGTAGTAGTATGTATCTATATATGTACAGAACATACGTGCGGCTTATCCGAGACATTCTGGCTGACCTGCCGGAGACCGGGCAGCACGAGTACCTCAAGGCGGAACTCATTAAGAGATTTGGGGAGACAGACGCAAAACGCGTGAGGAAACTTATGGAAAACGTCCAGATAGGCGGCAGGTCGCCCTCCCAATTTTACCGGGACTTGAAGGCCCTCGCCACCCCCGCAGTATCGGAGGACTTTATTCTCACCGTCTGGGAAGGACGGTTACCGGCTCACATGCAGCATGTCCTAGCTGGTGTTCAAGACAGGAAGCCCAAGACGCTATGCGGGATCGTCGACCGCATCCACAAAGTACGTATCGACACAGGACAGTTTGCGGTGGCCAGCACAAGCAGAATAACGGCGGTACGCAAGGCATGCACCCAAAACGTCGGCACAAGCAGCGAAACGTCGAACACTGTCGATGCTAACACGTTTAAGGAACATATGAGCCACTTGCAATCACAAATAGACAGGTTGTGCATGGAAATCCGTCAACAACTGCGACCTCATTCGTGTTCTCGTACGAGGTATCGTCGCCGCTCGAGATCCCCAAGCCGGAAGCGGCCAGATGGATCATGCTAATATCACGCAAAATTTCGGGAACGCGCGACGAGATGCGACCTACCATGTAGTTGGTACTCGGGAAACGCAGACAGCCGTCCGTAAACGCGGCGAACGACGACGGCTTGAAATCCCGCCGCATTTTCGTATGTGACAAAGACACACGCGTTTCATATCTGGTAGACACCGGCGCCGACATTAGTGTCTACCCGCGCAGTAAAACCCGCGTAGCGCCGAAAAAGAGTGAGTACGAATTATTCGCGGCTAACGGGACGCGAATCGCAACTTACGGAATCATCGCGATTCGTCTCAACTTGTCCCTTCGGCGAGACTTTACGTGGAATTTTATGATGGCCGGTGTACAAAGGCCTATCATAGGCATGGACTTCCTAAGCTACTATGGGTTGTTCGTGGACCCACGTAATAAGAGACTTCTAGATACGACAACCCATTTAACTACTAAGGCCACGAACGACGTCCCATCGATAAAGACTATTTGCGGTGACTCCGTGTATCATCAACTACTGGCGGAATTTCCTGACCTCACCCGTCCGCCAAATTACGGCAAAGAAAAGGCCCGTTACAACGTGGTGCACCACATGAAGACCACACCAGGCCCGCCCGTTTACTGTAAGCCCCGCCTCCTCGCACCAGATCGGCTCATGCGAGTGAAGGCGGAATTCCAGATAATGATGGAGCAAGGAGTGATGCGACCATCGAAGATCCCATGGGCATCACCTCTGCATGTTATACCGAAGAAAGACGGGAATCTACGACCATGTGGCGACTATCGTGCGTTAAACGCTCGCACGATACCGGACAGGTACACACCGCCACATATAGAAGACTTCGCACATCATCTATATGGTAAGCGCATATTTTCAAAGATCGATCTTATTCGCGCTTACCATCAAATCCCAACCGCGACGGAAGATATCGAGAAAACGGCAATAGCAACACCGTTTGGACTTTTCGAAGCAACCAATATGATGTTTGGGCTTCGAAATGCCGCGCAAACTTGCCAGCGATTCGTCGATGAAATTACTCGCGGTCTTTATTTTGTTTACGCGTACATCGACGACTTCCTCATCGCGTCAGAGAATGAACCGCCTTAACAAATACGGCGTAGTAATAAACCCGTCGAAATGCGAATTCGGTGTGAGCGAAATTACATTCCTCGGTTACGCAGTGAACGCCGATGGAATCAAACCGCCCACCGACCGTGTCGAAGCGATACAAAAAATTTCGAAGCCCGCTGATATCAAGCAATTTCATACCTCCTTATGATTAACTTCTACCGACGTTTCATACCGGAGGCCGCAAAAAAATTGCAGCCATTTAACGATATATTAAAAGGCGCAAAAAAGGATAACGCGCCCATTGTATGGAATAGCCAAGCGGAAAATAGCTTCGAAGAGTCTAAACGTGCCCTCGCGGACGCCACGATGCTGGCGCATCCAATAACCGGTGCGCCTGTAAGTCTTACGGTAGACGCGTCCGATTATTCAGTAAGAGCCGTTCTACATCAGCGCGCGAAGGACGAATGGCAGCTGCTAGGGTTTGCCACAAAATCATTAACTTCTGCGCAACAGAAGTATAGCGCCTATGATCGCGAACTACTCGCGATGTACTTCGCCGTGAAACGCTTTCGACACGCGGTTGAGGGTAGAGATTTTGTAATCTATACAGATCACAAACCCCTCACCTACGCATTTCAACAGAAACTAGAGAAATGCTCGCCACGGCAATTTCGCTACCTCGACTTCATAGCCCAGTTCACAACCGATATTCGGTATGTAAAAGGAGTAGAGAACGAGATAGGCGACGCGTTATCCCGGATCAAGACGATAAAAACCTCGGTGGACCATCGCACATTAGCAGAGACCCAGGAAAGCGACGATGAGTTGCGTCAAATGTTAAACTCCGACTCTCGCACACTGCGACTCGAAAAAATCCGGTTTCCCGAAGCAGAGATATACTGCGACATCTCAACGGGAAATCTGCGGCCGTTCGTACCGAAATCATTGCGATACAACATATTTCAATCATTACACGGACTTCCCACCCGGGGATACGTGCTACGCAAAAGCTGGTGACGACACGCTTTGTTTGGCCGTCTGTAAACAAGGATTGCCGTACGTGGACGCGGCAATGTATACCGTGTCAACGAAATAAAGTCACCAGACACGTATCTTCACCAATAGCAACATTTAAAACCTTAGCAGGTCGATTTGAGCATATACACGTAGACATTATGGCGATGCAATATTCGCAAGGATACCGGTACTGTCTAACGTGTATCGATCGTTTTTCGCGTTGGCCCGAAGCAATTCCCATCGTCGATATGGAAGCGCCAACCGTCGCCTCGGCTCTCCTTACAAATTGGATTGCTCGTTTCGGCGTTCCCCTGAAGATAACAACTGACCAGGGACGCCAATTCGAGTCGCGCCTATTCGAAGAGTTATACCGGTATTTTGTCATTAGGTGGTATTGACAAAATACGCAATCACTTAGTTGCCAACCCAATATACCTACTTTTCTCTTTTCTGAATGCAAAAATGTAGACTAATGGCAGTTTAAAGATATTTATCATTTGAAACTTAATATCAGTCTCCTATTCGTATTACTATTTACATAAGTGTGAAGGGATTTTGATTATAAATGTCTTCACAAAATTTGTTTACATTTTGTATTGAGTATGATTCTGTTAATAAAGTCAAGAATACTCTGTTTGAGAAACACTCATCATGAATTTTAATTTCTCATATATTACTGCGTCCGTAACCTTTAGTGATCTTGTATGATTAGAGTCATTATCTTGAGGAAGGGTACAATTATAGATGTCCAAAAACATATAGTTTTATTTAAAAAGATGAAATTTCAACTAACTTTTGTTTCAAACATTTCTTCTTACCTCGACAACTGAAAGTGTTAGACAAATGGCTTGTTTTACGTGGTTCATTCTGTATACATACATATATATCTCGCATAGCACCCTGCATATTTACTGTATATTGTAATGCATAAACTTCTGCAGCCTAACAAGGAGAGGTCAGCGTCGTTGGGTCATCGGTTCCGACAAAAGTTTTTCTTATGAATCTAGGACAAAAATAAACCAACCCATATTCTAATGTTTTAGGCAACACTCATTATTTGGGAAGATATCAAATATAATCAGTCCATATTGTGGAAACACTAAGTTCTTATTAATTCTAGATTCATAGGGTGGACAAACAGATGCTGCTTACTTTAATAGTACTCTTACAAATGACGACGGAAATTGTATATCAATGTTCCTATTAGTATCTCTATGACATTTACTTTTTCCGCCAAGTACACTTTTTATGAACAAAATATAAAATTTGCAATTTATAAATACCAAGTGAATTCCCGAAAGATGTTAATTAAAAAAATGTTACCGTTAATTTTTTATTATTTTATTAAATAATATGAATATTCATACATTTAATTGTTAATTTTCCTATTAATCCAACATAGGTTGCAACAGTTTACTATAGGATCAGTATGTAGCAGCACATGAGTCATAGGACGATTCGAACCGGGAGCGACTCATATTGTTGTACATCGGAGTATTAACGCTGTTTTGGATTTGCGAAGTTCTAGAATAAACGAACTCCAGACAAAAGCAGCATCGCCATTATGAGTAATCGTCAACCTGAACCAAATACGACCTTCTGTAAGTCCGCCGGATAATATAAACAGACGAGCATCCTCTCTAGGAGGGCAGTCTAGAAAGCGAACCAGTATAGCGAAAAATATAGCTAATTATCACAACAAGTCATACGAACGACAGTTACAACCGACCTACACTATCTCTGTACTTGTACTTGAAGTAATTTCAATATAATTGACTATTACAAATTTCCATTCGTCTTTTTAATAACCAACACGTTTAATATCACCTCAAGTATAAGAAATAAGTAAATATATTTTTGTTAATATTTCGAAATTTTTTTATTTCTATTGTATACTCTTATCATTATTGTATGAAAATCATAAGTATCACAATGGAAATATTCAAATAAACCGTTTCGATTACCGTGGTATTGTGTTTCATAAATTTTAATCACAATATGTTACGATCCATAGAGAATACTATTTTAGCGTTTCACGTCGATTGTGAAAAGCAATTCGAAGGATTTGTGAAACGATAACTTGTAGAAATTGTACTACTATGACACATCAGTTCATGCGTCACTACTGACTCGGAAGTTTCTCGCAAAAAATAACATTTACAGTCACCATATTCACCTGATCGCTCCCTTGCGATTATTTGTTATTCTCCAGAATGAAAAAAATAAAACAAAAATCGTTATGCGAACTATGCACTATAGAAGAAAGTGCTTTCAGAAATGTGTTAATGACTGAAAAACACGCTGGCAAAAATATATTGTATTCTGTTGAGGTTGACTGATAGAAGAACGAGTGGATGAATTTGTAATAGAAAAATATATTGAAATAAATAAAGGTATAAGTATAAGTATAATGTATAAGTTTATGCTGATTCAGATTCTTACTCTCTTAGTGTTACAATACAATAGAAACGATAGGGAGCAGGTTCATATATTTATAGCAAAAGAACATTACCAAAAAAGTTAACCTTATAGCTTTAGCGAAAGGCTACAAGGAACATAAATAGAAATCTATTTATTAGTTCCTTTGTTCCTAGACCTTGTAACCCAAAACAAATGTATATTCAAGGGTACAATAATATGGATCTCTCCTTATTTAGAATTAATTTTGTTTCACTAAATTCTATTTTCTGCGTAATACAGGTCTCTAGGTCACGGATATACATAAATAAAATGTAAATTAATAAGTAATATACATAAATAATATATACATAAATATAATAACTTAAATATAGACGAACAAATAAATATTTTCTCAAATAAGAAAAAAATTCAACGATCTTTTTGATTACGTCTCGTATGAGGGGGGGGGAGAAAAAGAGGAAAGTAAAAAATGATATGCAGCTTGGTAAAGGTTCAGAAGAAAAGTCCGAGGAAATTGTGAAAAGAAAATGTCTGAGATAAAATGTGATGATTAAGAAAAGAATGAGATATGAAACATGTTATATAAAATATACTTTATACATTCTATTTTAGTTCATATATATAATATAAAAATGTATATGTAATACAAGACGAGTGTAGAATATAAGTACTAATGTTTAATCTGAGTTTCTGTAATTTTGATAGTTTTGTATTTTTTTATTTTTATATTTTTATATTTTCTATATTCTGTACTTTTGTATTTTTAAACGTTTTCTATAATTCTATATTCAAGTAATAGTATAAAAAGAAGAATACGAAAAGTGTGGAATGGCAACGCATGTAACGGTACGTGAATGTTACGCGTACGCAAGATAACCGAGAGTTCGTTGGAGAAAAAGAACGTTTTTTAGGAATACGTTATGTTTATGTAAACTATATACCAAAGAATTCCAAAAAAAAAATAAATAAAATCGGGTAACTAATTAGTTACCCGAAGAAAAAAAGGAAAACATTCGCTAAACGAAATGGCGCGATCAATCTCCGAACGCAAGATTGCGACGATTGGCGTTAACAGTTGGGATGCACGACACAAACAATTTCAAATCGGAGTTTAACCGCCAGCCGCGACAAGGCCACGGTGATTTTTACTCTTTTCTATACACAGGCGGCACGTTATAAATAGAGATCTCACTCCGCTGGTCTAATGTTTTTAATTATATTTTTAATTATATTTGTAAACATTTATTGGTAAAGGCACGCAGTACATCATTTAAATCCGTCATAATAAAAAGGAGAACGCATGATTACATGCATTTCGTAATAAAGATAATAAAAAGACTCACCATACCAACGAAAGGGAAGATTTAGAATGATGTACCTTACAGGAGAATAGGTTTAGTTGAATAACACGAAATCCATGCACAAGTTTCTGGAGATCCAAAGACTTTGAGCACCCTAAGAAATTAAAGCAAGTTAAATAAATGCAAAAACTAAAATTAAAACATGATTATTTAATAAGAGTATCGTATTGAATTATATATTTAATGCATACAATTCAGTTAAAATGTTACAATATTTTGTCATTATTTGTTTGAATTTCATCAAATGCTTTTAAATAAGGAAATTTTGATAAAAACAGATAACTTACAGCGTTAAAATAAAAAATTGTATTATCTTTATAGCATAATTTATTGATAAGTTATAAATGAATTTATAGCTATAATATTCAGAATTTCGCAAAATATTCTCAGGATATATCTTCTTTCACTTGCTAAAACCTTTTAATGGATTGTTATCTAACATACATGATTAAAGCACACTCTTTTGTTAATCATTGATCAATCAAATTGGTCCGGTTCTTAAAATCTTAACAAATTCTATAATCAATGTTTCATAATATATAGAAAAAAATAATTTTAAAGGGATCTGATCTATATAAAGAAACAACATTCTCTAGTTTAACACTGCAATGTTGTAATATTTTTACATTTATAAAAGAAATATTGACATGTTTAAACAAAATAATCCATCAACGGTTCACATATTTTGGATTATTAAAATATAATTTCACTTGATAGAATTCTTGGCGGGTCAAAAGTTTTTAAAATTAATGAAAGTGTACATTATTGTACATTTAATAATAATAGCAATTATACATATAAGTTATGATAAAAAGTAGAAGGGCAAACAAAGGTTCAATACTTCAATGCTTGCTTATCATATATTAATGTTAATACAAATAAAGATAGGTTTTAACATATATTCATGCATTGAAAAATTGTCGTTTGTATATATACGTAACTATGTGCTTTAAAATTTGTGTATCAATATTAGTGGTTTCCTGCCTGTTACTTCATATCTAATACAATTTTATATCTATACTCACAATTTAACTTATGAAATGTAACAGTGATATATGAGCAATATGGATATCATTAACTACTGCTGGAGTACATTTGAAACAATCTTGGCAGTTCAATCTTCTGATTCCATAAGAATCTATACATACATCTATACATAGGTGCTACCTTTATTTATTCTGCAACATAAACAAATTGATATTGTAATTTTACTGTGAAACTTTACAAGACCATGATATAAAAAGAGCATATGAACATATATATACATATTTGCAAATATATACAATTTTCATATACACCTGAAATCTAGTCCATACCGCTTTATGACTTTAAGCATTGTTTGAACGTATTTCCTGCTAATATAATATTTACATTGGGATGCTTTTTCATTTTTTATAGACAAGAAATTTTGTTCTTGTTACATAATATGACGAAATGTGATAAAACGATACTACGATAATGCGACAAATTTGTAACTTTTAATTAAAAAAGGAGGAAAAAGAAAATATTTTACAATTAAAAATGAACCTTTGAAACCTATTATCTTGTGTCAATAAGGATAGAAATTAAACAAATTTCGTATATCACATCGCAAACTGAACTATGAAAATTGCAAAGTTAATCGTTATCGATCGTCACGTAGGCCAATATCAATAATCACAAATCTAGATCTACGTCTAGATCGTCTAGATCTACGATCTTATCTATTTATCTTTTATACATATGGTTTGATATATTTGGTATACCGCAATAATATAGGTTAAATTACATAAAACATATCTGTTTCATATTAGAATAACTTAAGCAAAATCTTTGGTTATATAAGCATATATAAAATATTTACCTTAAATAAATCAATGGTCGTCCAAGTGTTACATCTTTTGTATTTGTACATTCTCTTCTATCAAAATTTAACAGGTTAACTTTATAATTCTTTGTTTAGCATTCATTACTAACTGATATATATCCACATTGTAGGCATCCTTCAACACGACGCACATGTGACCACGTGCGAATCCACAGAACGACTGTGTGGTGCCTCGTGTCGGTCAACCGCTATTATTTAGAATTGCTTACAGTACTGCTCGTTGATTGGCTACAATTCAGCAGTACAACATGGTACCTGCGCACATCCTTGCGCGAATATATAAGAATATAAACGTATAATATTTGTACTTTAAGATTGATTAAATAGATATATAAGTACAATTTTAACAAGCCGTCTTAACAAGATCTTTATGCACATATCCTACATTAAACGTGATACATGCAAAGTATGTATAACATTTAAGATACATGTATGTATGTATAGTGAAAAACAAAAGTGTTCGTACAGTTGGAATGTAAAAATAAAAAGAGCAATATTTCCTACATTATTCAAATAGAGACCATAAGAGACATTTATATAAATAATGTAATTGTATAATAAATGTACACAAAACATTGACATTATTTATTGTTAGGGAAAAGTCGATGTAAATTTCCTTTATATTGTTGCTTGTAGTGATCAAGTTTATTTTGTTGATCGATGATTCATCGGCTTATTCTGTTTTTGCCGAGCACTCGCGTTTTTGTGCCTTGGCGGCAAACTCGACCTAGGCAGTTTTTGCATTACCTTGGTCTAGGTTTTAGAGCATAGACTTACTCATACAGGAGCTCACCTGTTTTTGCCGATCGACTAAAAATCTTCAACTGTGTGTGAATACGGTTAATGCTTCAGAATCATTTTATCCTTCTCTCACCTGCGAGTAGCCGCAAGTTCGGCTACTTTTACCCCACGAACGCTCTTCATTAACTGTAAAGGACCTGATCTTTCGCCGGTTCGACTCTGTAAATCTAACGACACATACGTCCATTAGTAATCAATCTTGTAATTTCGATCGCTATATACTAGAAACAGAAGATAAAGGATAATAAAAATTTGAGTTGGATTTTGCCAACCAATACTGATCCATGTGCTGCAGTGGTTCCGACAATTTTTTACGAAGATCTCGGAAACTAAGGCAAACCACCGCATTGACTATATGTATAGGAAAAAGTTGTTAAAAATGTTGAGTTTTACAATGCATTAACACGTTCAAACCGACGTGACCCATCGGTTAGCCACAATCTTTACTTCTATCTGACGGTGTAGGTCACCGGTGATTCACGCCATTTACCTTTCCAATTTTAATTTATAAAAATGTAATTTAACCAAAACTGAAATAAAACTCAAATGTTATCGAAGAAGACTAAATAATGACATGTAGTGTTTACTTACAAAAATATTTAAATAATTTCAATTGTACAGAAAATATGTAGCTTGTTCAATGTAAATAATTTAAAATAGCAAGTATTATTCAAATAATAAACTATGAATTTTTTCAAAGTATGAGGAACAAAGTGTAGTTTTGTTCTTACAATCTGGACAGTAAAAGTTAACATGTTTGCCACATTCAACATAAAGTAAATTGTTGACTTAATATCATTTCCTCTCCCTATTTTCTTATTTAGGGAACGATAGTATTCTTTATATCGTTTTATTGTGGATATATTTTTCAAAGATATGTTTTTTTTTTGTTCGATAGGAATGACGTTAAAGATTTTTTTTCAGTTAACAAATAGTTAATTATCCTTTCACGAAATTCCAAGATACCAAATTTAGTATCTGCGCCAAACTTTGTATGTAGGCGTCAGGCGTTTACCAACATTGTACCGCAAATAACTTCTATTGACATCTTTCTATACCAGTCTATTGTTTTTCTCAAAGAGTTATAATAAGCCGCCATTTGATCGGGAAAATCGACTCCTTTTTTTGCTTCATTGTAGCTCAGTATAACATTTGGCTTTTTGCAAAGTTTTTCTTCTGCTAGTAGTGGTTTGTAGAGAATATTTGTGAGACTCGCATATAGTTGATATAAGCACAGATCTCTTGTCAGCTCATTTAAAAAATTTCGTTTGATTGAATGCTTTATTTATAAAAATTATAAAGACAATTCTGTATTCACCAGACACGAATTTCAACAATTGCACTGAACTAGCAATTAGTATTACACATGCCCTGCTTATCGCAAACTAAACAAACCGCAAATCACTGATAACGAAGGCATAAAATGAAGACACGTATAAGCTCGCACTGACCCATTATGCAGAATATCAAAATGCGACCCGGCTTGTTGAAAAATCATTAAAACCGAGAGAAAGTAGGTTGCCTACAAGCTCGATTATTATCATACATTTACTTGAGGCTTAATTTCCGAGTTTTTAAACATTTTTTGTGGAATAATATCAAGTAGCAGACGCAACTGCTACAGCTCACTCATGCCGCGCTGAATGCACTCGTTCTCGTTACAATATGTTTCTTCCGCAAAAAGACACAAAAGACAAACACTGAAGACAACGCAAAAATGTATTGGTGGATACCGAAATCATAAAAAAGAAAGAACCGCAAAACGTCACTAGCGTCCAATCTCTCTTCTTGTAAAATAAGTGTCCTTGCCTCCACTTCCCCTCCCTATCCTCTCCATCATCAGCCCTCTTTCCTCAAACCCTAAACCTCAGACAAAACCAAAAAATAAGCTACCGATTTGTACAGTTTTATCATCAAATTTTCAAGACAACAGGAAAAAAGCCAATATCGTATAACAGTACGCTTCTGAGCACGTTTAATACAATCAATTACTGCAATGTAAAAAATGTATAAATCCTACACCAAATATTGCACGATTACGTCGTACCGTCGCGTTAACGATACTTTTTACCACTTCCTAACCCAAATTCTGTTTACTGAGAATGTAATAAATGTAATTTGTATTTCTTTGGGCATTAAACGTTATAATTAAAATAGCATTAAACAGCACTCGTTCTCGTCTGATCACGAAAGTTAAGCAGCGTTAGTCACGCATAGTACTTACATGGGTACCACTTGCGAACTCCGTGTGGTGTTGGCTTTTTTATTTTTTCAATCATTTTTACTTTCTTTAACAATCTATTTTTAATAATCTATAATCTAAGCACCGAGAAAAAGAAATGCTTTAGTATTACGCGAATATTACCACACGTTATATCATTCCCATTTTTACGTACATTTACGTTTTTTTTTAATATTCTTTTTTCTCCACATTAAGAGCAAATAACCAGTTATTTCAACCGACCTTCATATCGCGTTGAGTCCACTCGTTCTCGTCCACTTATATACATCCAAATCCAAGAAATACCATACGTACTTACTAAAGAGTCTAGAAAATAGCTTCTCCGAGACAGAAATACTCGCAGATCTACAAGCACTACAGATGCCCTACGTCCAATTTACAAAAGTTTCGCATTTCTTAACAAAAAGATCGATAGAGAACAATGTTTGCTCCCAATTTACATCATCCAAGTGTCCCCACAAAGCAATATTAGTAACCTACTGAAGATTAACCGTCTAAATTACTTTACTGTTATACTCATTGAACCACCCCTATTATCCTAATCGAAATAGGGGATCAATCTATTCGTGGCGTCGATTATTCTAATCGTAACGGGAATTTACGACTACCGTCGACGTGCGTCTCTCCGCGAACGGTTGAAACAGATGGCTTAAAGCAAGAAATAAGCAGAAACCAAGCCCCAGAAAATCAGTTACATCCAATAAATATATTATCCCGTGTAAATAAAAATCCTATCCCAATCGAAACCCTATCCCAACTAAACATAATAAACGTTATCGAAGATTTCAGGAAAAGTATACTCAAAGCCTTACATGAACAACAAACACAATTGAACGAACTGAAACAATCATTAAAAACACACGAAGAAAGGATTGACACCATCTTCACCACTATCAATAGTATAGAAGATGACTAATCCAAATCCACAAAATCAACAATTACAGAAAAGAACGAATCATTTAAACTTAAAACATCTGAAAATAATTTCAATAAATGCCAACTCCCCAATTTTTAACCAAAGAAGATACAGTATGCTAACCCTACTAAATAAAGAAACTCCCGATATCGTACTTAACTCAGAAACAAAATTAAACAAAATACACAAAATACATTTCAGAAACTACTCCCTTGCAAGACAAGACAGACCGAACACAAGACAAGGTGGAGGGATAGCAATCCGTATAAAAAATCCGCTGAACTTCAAAGTAATCCTACGTTACAACGACGGTCATAAAAATAAAGATAAATAATAATAAAAACTTATTTATTAGCTTATCCGGAAAGTTCTTTTCGTTTTTTAGATGTGAGGTAAGTATAAAATACATTTCCTTCTATATTTCACTTCGTTTGCTGATTTGAATTTTCTCTTACGATGAAAATTCTTTAGGGAGAGGAACAAATAATAGTTCGATGGTGCAAAGTCTGGAGAATATGGAGGGTGTGGTAAAACATCCCGATCAAACTCTAAAAGCTTCGTTCGCACCGCTAAAGAAACGTGTGACCTCGCGTTATCTTGGTGTAACACGACGCCACGTCTGTTCACCTCTTCAGGACGTTTTGTGATAATGGCGTCCTTAAGTTTTTCGAGTTGGGTGCAATATTTTTCACTGTTGATCGCTTGCCCTTCCGGAAGTAATTCGTAGTAGAGCATATCCTTACAGTCCCACCAAATTGAAAGCAGCATCTTCTTCGGGTGAAATCCAGGTCTTGCTAAAGTTGGAGGACACTTATTTCGACTCGAGCAAAATCGCTTGCGCGCAGCGTCGTCGTAGAGAATCCAACTTTCATCCCCAGCAACTAACTTTTTTAAAAATGGCTCTCTTTTGATGCGTTGAATCAGCAAATAACATGTCAAGATTAGATTCAGAAGATTGTTTTCCGTCAGTTGATGAGGACCCGCACTTCGTAGCGATTAACGTACCCAAGCTTTGTTAAATGTTCATGAATCGTTGTTCGCGGAATATTTAAAGCTTCTGCTATCTCACGAATACTAGACCTTAGGTTTTCATTGAGGTAGGCCTTGATAAGGTTAGTATCAGTGATGGATAGACGTCTGCTGCGATCTCCATCTTTCAAATAAAAATTTCCGGCTCTAAACCTCCTAAACCAACTCTGAATTGTTTGAACAGTTATAGACTGAATACCATAAAAGTCACAAATCTTCTTTGCAGAGGTTTTAAGCGTACTGTCTTTTTTAAATCAGTGAAACGTAACGTGACAAAAATGTATCTTTTGCTCTTCCATCTTTCACAACGCAAACTCGATGCACTTTCTACTAACGTCGAGAACTGTTCTCTTGCCTTAGCAGAGGATAACAAGTGAACACACGATTGACGGTAGAGTGATCTGGTGGTTTGTTTACTTAACCAGAACGAGATAATGCTCCGAGCGGCGAACGCGATAACAACTTTCCGGACAACCTAATACTTATTGATTTATATTTTTATCAATTTTCATATATATATGGAACTTTCGCACGTTCGCGGGGAGACGCGATCTCGAAGAAGCGCGCCAACGGGAGTCATATATTCCCGTTACGATTAGACCAGTCGACGCCACGAATCGTTCGATCTCTTATTTCTTGTGGGATAATAAGGGTACTTGATTGAATATAATGCTGTTATTAACAGGTTACTATATATTTTGACTGATCCAATAACTTCAATGTGATACAAGATTGAGTATTTGATATGACAACTACGAACGAGTACGACCTGAAACTCCTTTCGTGTTGATGATGATGATGACTGTTTTTGACTTGTAGATTCTTGCTGGACTTTTGACTCCTGCTGTTCCTTGCACTGGCCTCTGACTCGAGTTGATTTAGACTACCCGATGAGCTTTAACTGTTACTTGAATGTTACTGTGGAACAAGTCTACAGCGCAAGTAGAAGAAGGATGAAGTGACTGCTCTGTCGTGATGAGAACAAGTAAAGTTCGTTCTTATGAAATTACGGAGGAAAGCTCGGTAAGTGTGTGCCCTTTGAACGAAGAATGTGGATTCGTTGCTCACACTTTTCGTCAGGAAAGTGAGGGTAACGATCCGCGATGCCGATTGGTTATGACCAACGTTAGGGATGAAGGTAGGAGAAAGAAGTCTCCTACCAACGTGGCTCATGGGCGATATTGTTTATGTGAAAAACCAGCTTTTCCGTCAGACAACTATTCGTTTTTCCCATTAGGTAACTGCCTGCTTTCTCCGCAATTTGTAAGAACGTGCAATAGACCTAAGGACTGTTTTAAGTACCAGCTATAAACCGAAAATACTTGCAGGATTAAAGGTTCCTGCAAGCTAATAAGATTCGGCTTATGGTGGGGCCTTAGGTTTATTGAGGATCTGTCTAATGCTGCTAGGGTCTTGACGGTCAGACAATGAAGGACGTCGCGCGGACCATTTCACGTGACGTAACACATATGAAAATATCTACAAATTAATTCGTCAACAGATCGCTGGTGAGTGCCGAAGAGTGCAGACGTGTGTCTAGTGCCCTGTGAACTTCTCGAAACAACACGTGACGCCCATCTGTCGAAAGTGAATCGAACAAACTTGCCAAGGATTCTCAAACGTGACTGTGGAAAACCCAACGCTACTACGCTCTGACTCGAATCATAGCCTCTCGACTAGTTACTACAAATCGAATTAACTAGCTCGATGATGGCCCAAACATCTCGAACGGGCTCTCCAGAGCTGAGTTATAACAGCGCCGCTCTTCCTCCCCCGTGGCAAAAGGACATTACATCCCTCTTTGCAAACGACCCGCACACGAAAAAACGCAAGCTGGAAGCAGCTAAGACAAATGTTAGCCAAGTGACCACCTATAACAGATTTTCAATACTGGAGACTACAAACGACTCCATGGGCACAACCGAAACGTCAAACAAACCACATACCCAAGGAAATCCCTCTCCCCCGCCTATCTTCATTGACGATGTCATCGACATCCAAACTATGATAAAATCAATCGAGAAAGACATCAAGAAAGAAGAATACAAGCTCAAAATTAACAACAACCATGTGAAAATTCTGCCGACCAACCCAGACGCCTATAGAAAATTAACGAGGTTGCCAAAACCCTGAATGCTAACTTTCACACGTACCAGCTCAAGCAAGAAAGATCTTTTCGAGTGGTACTACACAACATCCACCACTCGGCCAATCTAGACGAATTGAAGTACGAACTTCATAAACTGGGACATGAAGTTATTAACATCAGTAACATTAGACATAGGATCACTAAAAACCCACTATCCCTATTCTTTGTCGACTTGAAACAAAATCCGAACAACAAACAAATTTACGACATAAACCGATTGATGAACTCGGTAGTAAAAATCGAACCTCCTTTAATAAAAAAAGGATATAGTACAATGCAAAAGGTGCCAAATGTATGGCCACACGCAGAAATACTGCAATCATAATTTCCGCTGCGTCAATTGTGCAGGTACACACTCCACCGATCAGTGTACTAAATTACCAGAAACCCTAGCGAAGTGCAACCACTGTAATGTTGACCATCCTGCGAACTACAAAGGATGCTTAGCCTACAAAACCCTATACTTAAACAAGTATCGTAACTCAGAGTCAAAGAGACAACAAATCAAATGCCCAGTCCTTCAAAATTTACTACCTCTTCAATCTCCTATGCCAAAGCAGTAAAAACCAACCAAGATAATCTGAATATCCATAAGGACCATTCCCAAAACAGCGTTCCCAATCCACAAAACTCAGACAACTTCTTCAGGCTAGAAAAATTAATCGAAAAACAGTCGGAACAAATAAACAACTTACTATCATTATTAACAATCATCAGGGATAAGCTAATATGCCCCGACGTAAAATAAAACGAAGACGCATAGCTCTTTGGAATGCCAACGGTCTAACTCAACACAAACTCGAACTAGAACTCTTCCTTAAACAGCAAATCGACGTGATGCTCATATCGAAAACCCACTTCATCGACAAAAACTATCTCAAAATAAACGGTTATAACTTCTACCATACTCAACATCCCAGTGGAAAGGCCCACGGCGGCACCGGAATCATTATCAAATCCAGCATTAAGCACTACGAGCTTCCGCCATTCCAGAAATACTACCTCCAAGCTACAAACGTAGTAATAGAAGACTGCCATGGTACAATCACCACTTCAGCAGTATATTGCCCTCCCAGACACTCAATTACCAAAGAAAACTTTGACAACTTCCTTGACGCTCTAGGCAATAGATTCATAGCTGGAGGAGACTATAACGCCAAACATACCCAGTGGGGCAGTAGACTTGTCACGGTAAGAGGCAAAAATCTCTTGAAAAGCATAATCACCAACAATTTCAACTACCTCAACACATATGAACCCACATACTGGCCCACTGACACTAACAAAATTCCCGATCTACTCGACTTCTTCATAACTAAAAATATCTCGCCAAGATATGTCCAAATCAACTCCTCGATGGAACTCTCTTCTGATCATTCCCCCGTTATAGCAACAGTCAGTTCAGCAATAATCGAGAACCCACCTAATGGCTTTATTCATAACCAACTCACCAACTGGCAGCTCTTTAGAGAAATCTTTAATCACTCAACTTCTGCCTCAATTTCACTACAAACAAAGGAAGATATCGAAACAGCCACGGAATACTCAAACACGAACATAATAAACGCTATCCGCTCCTCCACACCTACCAAGACTCCAATCACCAAACACGAATATCCCCACTACATAACAAAAAAAATCACAGAAAAACGAAGACTAAGAAGAGTATGGCAGACTCATAGAACACCGGACGACAAACGCAAGCTAAACAACGCAACCCGGAAGCTAACAAAAACAAAACAAAAAAATACAAAAACGACTGTTTTCAAAAATTTCTCGCCAATTTGTCCCCCACAGCCGACTCAAACTACTCTCATCATGGGCACGGAGCCCTGAAGAAAAAGCCAACCTGTTCGCCAAACACCTATCCAACGTATTTAAACCCCATTCCTCCAATACTGCCCCGGAAATAACAGAATATCTCCACTCTCCCTTCCAAATATCTCCCCCTATCAAACCTTTCACTTCTCTAGAGGTTACAGAATTAATTCATCGCCTAAATCCCTGGAAAGCATCGGGGCATGACCAAATAAGTAATAAAGCAATCAAGAAACTCCTCGTTAAAGGGATTGCACTCATCTCTTCAATTTTTAACGCAATTTTACGCTTTGAATATTATCCCAAGGCCTGGAAAACATAACTCATTACCGTCATCCCCAAACCCGGAAAACCAATATATGAAACTAGCTCCTATCGCCCAATTAGTCTTCTACCTACCTTGTCAAAACTATTCGAGAAGTTGCTAACGAAACGACTCCTTCCACTCCTAGAGGATCTGAAAACACTCCCATATCATCAATTCGGTTTCCGGAAGCAACACTCCACAATAGAACAAATCCACCGGATAACACACAATATCAGCCAAACCACAGAAAAGAAAAAATACTGCTCTGCGGTATTCCTTGATATTCAACAGGCATTCGACAAAGTATGGCATGAAGGACTCCTATTCAAACTTAAAAAAATCCTGCTGTTCTCCATCTACACTCCCGACATACCAATAACAACAGAGATATCAATAGCAACATTTGCTGACGACACAGCGCTATTAGCTTCCCACGCTGACCCGGTAATTGCCTCATTCACTCTTCAGCAAGGTCTCGACTCTATGGAAAAGTGGTTTCATAAATGGGGCTTCAAAATCAATGAAAAAATAATCCACACATGTAACATTCACGCTGCGTAAACAAACCTGCCTTCAGGTCACCATTAACAATATAACAATTCCGAACAAGGACACAGTCAGATACTTGGGAATGACCCTGGATAGGAGACTAACGTGGAAACAACACATCACGGACAAAACGAAGCTACTCAGGGACAAACTTAAAAAATTTTAGTGGCTCACTGGCCGTCGCTCAAACCTAAGCACGCAGAACAAAATTACGCTCTATAAGACCGTAATAAAACCTGTCTGGACCTACGGAATCCAACTATGGGGAACAGCAAGTAATTCCAACATTGAAATACTCCAACGCTTCCAATCGAAAACGCTGAGAACCATAATCAATTCACCCTGGTATGTTACCAACGAAACAATCCACCGCGACCTCAAGATACCCACAGTTAAGGAGGAAATTTGCAAGTTCAGAAGCAGATATAACGCAAGAGTCAACAACCACTACAACCCATTGGTCATACAACTACTAGACACGACGGACCAGATCCGCAGACTAAAAAGAAAATACTCTCTAGATTGAAGCATTAGTCTCACCTAGAATCAACATAACATAATTCATTATAAACCCAAGTTATAGTACCACGCCAAATGAAGTTACTTAAAATTCTCAACGAGAATTGATTGTAAATATCCTAACAAATAAAAAAAAATTACTTCGTGTTTGTCCACGTTTCCGAACATGGGTTTCTTTTTGACTTTAGAAATAAATCTGTTTCTTTCAAAATTGTTCTAGTTACTTGTTCGAAAATGATTAAAATATGGCAATGTAGTTTTTTTTTTTAATGTTTATTGGTAATTACAATCAATTCTCGCGTTGAGAATTTTCAGTAATTTTTCTGGCGTGGCGCAGTAACATGGCTAATTATTTATAATAAGTTAATACATATTATAGATAAGTATGATTTGTAAGTATTATAAATAAGTAAATTTTACATTAATTAAATAACTAATTAAATCTGTCGTTTAAGTCTAGCGGGTAGTGTCTCTTCAGCCTGCGAATCTGGTCCGTCGTATCAAGTAGACCAGTGATTAAGGGGTTTCGGTGTTTGTTGACTCTTTTGCTATATCTGTCGCTATATTTTGCTATTTCCTCTTTGACTGTGGGTATCTTGAGGTCGCGGTGTATTGTTTCGTTGGTGACGTACCAAGGTGCATCAATTAGGGATCTTAGCGTTTTCGATTGGAAGCGTTGGAGTATTTCAATGTTGGAGTTACTTGCTGTTCCCCATAGTTGGATTCCGTAGGTCCAGACAGGTTTAATTACGGTCCTGTAGAGGGTAATTTTGTTCTGTATGTTTAGTTTGGAGCGTCGGCCCGTGAGCCAGTAGAATTTTCTTAGTTTTTCCCTTAATTGCTTTGTTTTTTCTGAGATATGATTTTTCCATTTTAGCCTCCTGTCCAGGGTCATGCCCAGGTATCTGACCGAGTCCTTGCTAGGGACCACAGTGTTGTTAATGGTGACCTGGGAGCAGGTTTGTTTTCTGAGCGTGAAGGTTACATGTGAGGATTTTTTTTCGTTTATTTTGAAGCTCCATTTATGAAACCACTTTTCCATAGAGTCGAGACTTCGCTGGAGAGTGGATGAGGCAATTACCGGGTCTGCGTGGGTAGCTAGTATCGCTGTGTCGTCGGCGAATGTTGCTATTGTTATCTCGTTTGATACAGGTAAATCGGCAGTGTAGATGGAGAACAGTAGGGGTCCGAGGACACTACCTTGGGGTATGCCGGATTCTATTGGGAATGTTGCGGAAGTGGCGTCTAGGTATTTAACTATGAATTGTCTGTCAGTTAGGTAGGATTTTAAGATGGAGAAGTATGGGTGAGGTAGGATCTTTTTAAGTTTGAATAGTAGTCCTTCATGCCATACTTTGTCGAATGCCTGTTGGATGTCCAGGAATACCGCTGAGCAGTATTTTTTCTTTTCAAGGGTTTGGCTGATCATGTGGGTTATGCGATGGATTTGTTCTACTGTTGAATGTTGTTTTCGAAAGCCGAATTGGTGATCTGGGAGAGTTTTTGATTCCTCTAGGAGTGGAAGGAGACGGTTCGTGAGCATCCTCTCGAATAGTTTAGACAGGGTTGGTAAAAGGCTGATTGGGCGATAGGAGCTGGTTTCATATATCGGTTTACCGGGTTTCGGGATGAGGGTGACCAGTGAGATTTTCCACGCCTTAGGAAAGTGTTCAAGGCGGAGGATAGCGTTAAAGATTGAAGCGATGAGTGCAATCCCTTTTATGGGAAGTTCTTTGATTTCTTTGTTGTTGCCTATTAGGTCGTGCCCTGCTGCTTTCTTGGGGTTTAGGCGACTGATTGCTTCTATGATCTCTGCAGAAGTGAAGGGTTCAATAGGAGGGGACATTTGGAAGGGAGTGTGCAGGAATTCGGTAACGTCCGCGGCAGCTATGGAGGAATGGGGTTTGAATACTTCAGACAAGTATTTAGCAAATAGATTGGCTTTTTCTATAGGGCTGCGCGCCCATCCACCTTGCGGACGGCGGATTGGAGGTATTATTTGTGGGGGGCGCGTGAGTTTCCTGGAGGCCTTCCAAAGTGAATAGTTGGAGTCAGCTGTGGGGGACAAACTGGCGAGATATTTGTGAAAACAGTCATTTTTATAGTTTTTGATGATTTTGGTTAACTTCCTAGTTGCGTTGTTTAGTTTGCGTTTGTCCTCCGGTGTTCTATGGGTCTGCCATATTCTTCTTAGTTTACGTTTTTCTGCTATTTTTTTTAGTATGTACTGTGGGTATTCGTGTTTGCTGGTGGACGTTCTTGCCGGTGTGGAGTAGCGGATAGCGTTTATTATGCTTGAGTTTAAGTATTCCGTGGCTGCTTCTATTTCTTCATTGGATTTTAGTGAGGTTAAGGCTGAAGTAGTGTGGGTAAATACTTCTCTAAAGAGCTGCCAGTTGGTGTGTTGGTTATGAATGGAGCCATTAGGTGTATACTCGATGGTAGTTGAACTGACTGTTGCTATCACGGGGGAATGGTCAGAGGAGAGGTCGGCCGAGGAGTTGATTTGGACGTGTCTTGACGAGATATTCTTAGTTATGAAGAAGTCGAGAAGATCGGGTATTTTGTTAGTGTCGGTGGGCCAGTATGTGGGTTCGTATGTGGTAAGGTAGTTGAGGTTGTTGGTTATTATGCTGTTTAAGAGGTTTTTGCCTCTTACTGTGACCAGTCTGCTGCCCCATTGGGTGTGTTTGGCGTTGAAGTCTCCTCCAGCTATGAATCTGTTACCCAGGGTGTCCAGGAAGTTATCAAAGTCTTCTTTGGCGATGGAGTGTCTGGGAGGGCAGTATACAGCTGAAGTGGTGATTGTACCATGGCAGTCTTCTATTGCTACGTTTGTTGCTTGAAGGTAGTCTTTCTGGAATGGCGGAAGTTCGTAGTGCTTAATGTTTGATTTGATTATGATTCCGGTGCCGCCGTGGGCCTTTCCGCTGGGGTGTTGGGTATGGTAGAACTTGTATCCGTTTATGTTCAGGTAGTTTTTGTCGGTGAAGTGGGTTTCCGATACGAGCATTACGTCGATTTGCTGATGTTTTAGGAAGAGTTCTAGTTCAAATTTATGTTGCGCTAGACCGTTGGCATTCCACAGAGCTATGCGTCTTGGTTTTATTTTACGTCGGGGCGTATTAATTTATCCATGATAAGTGTTAATAGTGATAGTAGGTTATTTATTTGTTCCGACTGCTTTTCGATTAGTTTTTCTAGTCTGGAGAAGTTGTCTGAGTTTTGTGGATTGGGTACGGTGTTTTGGAAATGGTCCTTATGGATATTCAGATTGTCTTGGTTGGTTTTTGCTGCTTGGGCATAGGAGATTGAAGGACAGGTAAATTTTGGAGGACTGGGTATTTGATTAGTTGTCTCTCTGGCTCTAGGTTTGGGATACTTGATTGAATATAGGGTTTTGTAGGCTGGGCATCCTTTGTAGTTCGCAGGATGGTCACCATTGCAATGGATGCACTTCGCTGGGGTATCTGGTGATTTAGTGCACTGGTCGGTGGGGTGCGTTCCAGCGCATTTGACGCAGCGGAAATTATGGTTGCAGTATTTCTGCGTGTGGCCGTACTTTTGGCACCTTTTGCATTGTACTATCTCCTTTTTTATTAAAGGAGGTTCGATTTTTACTACCGAGTTCATCAATCGGTTTATGTCGTAAATTTGTTTGTTGTTCGGATTTTGTTTCAAGTCGACAAAGAATAGGGATAGTGGGTTTTTAGTGATCCTATGTCTAATGTTACTGATGTTAATCACTTCGTGTCCCAGTTTATGTAATTCATATTTCAATTCGTCTAGGTTGGTCGAGTGGTGGATCTTGCGTAGTACCACTCGAAAAGCTCTTTCTTGCTTGAGCTGGTATGTGTGAAAGTTAGCATTCAGGGTTTTTAGCAGCCTCGTTATTTTTCTATAGGCGTCTGGGTTGGTTGGTAGTATCTTCACTTGGTTGTTGTTAATTTTAAGTTTATATTCATCATTGTTGATGTCTTTCTCTATTGCTTTTATCATGGTTTGGATGTCGATGACATCATCAATGAAGATTGGTGGGGGAGGGGGATTTCTTTGGGTGAGTGGTTTATTTGGCGTTTCTGTTGTGTCCATGGAGTCGTCTGTGGTTTCCAGTATTGAAAACCTGTTATAGGTGGGCACTTGATTGGTATTTGTCTTGGCTGCTTCCAGCTTGCGTTTCTTCGTGAGCGAGTCATTTGCAAAGTGGGAAGTAATGTCCTTTTGCCACGGGGAAGGAAGAGCGACGCTGTTGTAACTCAACTCCGGAGAGCCCGTTCGAGATGTTTGGGCCATCATCGAGCTAGTTAATTCGATTTGTAGTAACTATTCGAGAGGCTATGATTCGAGTCAGAGCGTAGTAACGTTGGGTTTTCCACAGTCACGTTTGAGAATCCTTGGCAAGTTTGTTCGATTCACTTTCGACAGATGGGCGTCACGTGTTGTTTCGAGAAGTTCACAGGGCACTAGACACACGTCTGCACTCTTCGGCACTCACCAGCGAACTGTGATGGCAATGTAGTGATGAGAAGTTTTCATTCAGAAAGAAGAATTTACGATACTCTTGCGAAATTAAGCAGCAACAGTCAAAATATTTGCGAAGATGCTTCCAAAGGCAAGGGTATGGTATTGAAAAGGATCTGGATATTCGCCAGAAGTGTTTAAAAGACGTTCAAACCTCTTTTGTACATACATATGTAAACTCCCTAGAGTTCAAGGGTGATAGGGACTTTCTCTGTTTCACGGACAGCACGACTTTCTTTGTTTCACGACAGAAAGACTTTCTTTGTTTAACGGACAGCCATTTTGAGAGACGCTCATTTCCCAAACGGACGGACAGAGGGAAACATCATAGAAGAAAGAGTAATTATTTAAAACATTGAAGATTGACGGAGAAAGACCGGTAGCTCAGGACGTTGAAAATCGATTCTCGATTTTCAGACTTCGATCCTCTAAATTACCACGTGATTAACGATCTTACACATATATATTTATTTATTTATACATTTTCATATAACATATACAAATCTATTTTAATCGATTTCATCAGATATTATCTTATACCAATTTATCTGTCTAATTTATATCTTAACGGTCTAGTAATCTAGCCTTCTATTTTTTATTTTGTTTCACATGGTAAATTTACTATAATCTGTAGGTATTATTTCACATCCATTTATACTAACTTATAATTATGTTCAATTATCCGGACAGCACGGTACATCCAAAGAATATCTGTTCATGGTCAGTTTATATCTAAACGTCATTTTAGACAACCCTAGGATATTCACAAGACTCAAATTCCACAAGTTCTAGAAGCATCCATATTTTAAGTCTTACGAATGTTCTTAGGATTTGGTTTTGGAGTTTCTAAATTTTGGATATTTTAGAGAAAGAACTAAATATCAAATGTTTTTTCGAGCTATCGCGGGGAGACGCGGTCGCGAGAAAACGCGTCAACGGGAGTCGTAAATTCCCGTTACGATTATAATGATCGACGCCGCGAACGGATCAATCCCCTGATTTCCGTTGAGATAATAGGGGTGGTTGATGTAACCATACGTATGGGGTGCGATTAACAGGGTTATAAGATTTATATTTCCCACAACTTTGTACACTGATGAGTTACGAATCACAGTTTGTTCCAACAACTTTATAATGAAGATAGTTACGCTGGTGCGTACGTATGAGTTAAGTAAGTGACTGATCTAAGGGTGTAAACCCGATCAAAGGCATGTTGACTGTTTGAAAGATGGAAAATCAGTGAAGCTCGGCGACGATGCCGTGGCGAAGGAAAGCTAAGGATGGATGTGCAGCGCACGGGACCATCGGATTTGTTGATGTCACTTTTGGCTAGAAGCGTTAGGGAAATAGGCTTCGTTCCTAATTGGTTATTTGCTATGTTGGTGGGTGAAGAAGGATGCCAACTGCCCTCGAGATAAAGTTTGCTAGTGGGAAGACTCATACGTGAGAAAATGCAACTTTCCCGTGTCAACCCATGGTGGACAATAAACTTTCGAATACAATTCAATGAAAGAATATTTGTTCGGTCTGAAGGACCTTTACTAGCAAATTTCTGGGATTTATGGAGGGTACTGGAGACTATTGAGGGTACACAGGAAGGATCTGCGGACATCTGGTTGTCATCTTGCCCGCGGTGTGTGGCCTGGTCTAGGCAGAGTGTCGCCCGACGTAGCATTAAATATTTTAAGAATAACCGTTTCATAGGTTTTACAGATGGTTAAAATGTTGATATCGATAAGATATTCATTGCGGAAAAAACGAAAAATGTCCATTTCCGTAATTCTTTGCAATTTCCATAATATTTCCATGTTTAGTTTATACACGCACTAAAAATTCTAGTTGCAAAACGTACTATTGTAATAAATAGTTTAAATTTTAATCGGGAAAAATCGTGGTCCAATATATGGTATGTTCCGAAAATTGTGGTAGAAGCCGAAAGAAAATGATTTCCCATGCAAACAATAAATCGAAAGTATAGGGCGACAATTTTCCAGACAAAGCTTGGCTTTGCTCTACATACCAAGAAATGTAACTTCTTTCACTTTTAAAACACATGCTAATTTATTTGTACGTGTATGAGAGAGTGATACAAGGCATAGCAACCTTGTGTAATACTAAAAATGTATTTATTTCTTTCTTTTTTATATATACGATCATAAATTATTAACACGTTGAAAGCCATGCTAGTTTTACAGGGATTGTCCGTGGTGCAATGATGAATTTTTTATTACGCGATACATATAATGTTGAGATATTACCTACAAGAGATAAGTTACGGTGTATAATCATGTTTTTAATGAATTTATCTCACAGAGGTCAACGGTGACCCTCGTGGCGCTAAAATGTGATTTCGGGTGATTCACTTATTTTTTGCGATTATCAATTGTTTCGTATTGTTTCCCCGTGTTGCTAAATAATTGTTTCGCCTGTTTATTCTTATCGAGCGCGTCTAACAATCAGGTAAGAGCGTTTATTATACTTTTATAAGCTACACAAATTTTTGCACTTCATGTCTACTATTTAATTTCTTACTTAGCCCCAAAAGATAATATGATTTCAAATGAAGATTATGCGTCGAGCAATTCAACTGACCATACATTTTACCAAGTTTTTCCAAACGATATCGAGTGTTGTCAGATAGAGAGGAAAGTCCCTCGAACAGTTTATCTGATATGATAATAGCTTCTTCAGTACGTTATCGTCAAATTGAATTGAATAGTGAAGTTGAATATGACGGCAATGATGAAAATAATATACAAGAAGAGGAGTGTGATATAAATTGGCATATTTCTTTGGGCAGTCATGCTGATATCACATTTTCGAATTCACAGTCAATTAATACACATCACTATGAATTTTTTTATTATACTGAACCGCACAGTGTTTTATTTTCTTTCTGTTACGAATGAAATATTCCAAATTATTGCGAATCAAACGAATATATATGCTTTACAAATAATGTCAAAACAGCGATCGAATCGTCTCGATAAATGGGTTGAAACAAGTCCTAATGAAATAAAACGTTCTTTTTTTACCTGATTGTATCCGTTTGAGTTTCAAGGGTTATTAAAAAAACAGGATCGAAAAATGCCATTCAGCGCGATGGCGTTTGTCTTTATTTATGTTTTCCGGTGGTAAGTAACGGGATCGCGCTCTTTTTCACGTTGACAAAATTATTGCACTTGGTAAAGCAATAGGACGTATTATAGCTTATCAGTGCTAATAACAGTATTTCGAGATTATTAGATGCAGCAACGCAAAAGGTAAAATAAAATTAGTTTGGCTTTAAGTTAAGTTTTATAATTAACTTAATGTATCCTCAAAAAAGTATAATGAATCGAGAAAGAAAAGTTGTAAGTAGAATAAAAAATTCAAGCATTTCTAATGACAGAAATGGCCACTACATCGTTCCTGTAATGCGCAAGTGTCACGTAAACTTGAGACTTAGATTTTAAAAAAAAAGAAGGTTGAGTCGTAACCCAACTCTTAACTTTCTTTTATTAAACTTTATTATAAATTTAATGATTACAATGGTTTTACAGAGGTAGAAAAATATACTGAATCAGAGCAAGGCTGAACAAGAACTGCCCGAGCTTGCTGAAGTCTCGGCTTATATATGATTTGGTTCGGGGATGTTGAGGGGCTCGATGTAGGTTATGATGATAAGGTGGTGACGTGTGCAAAAGAGTCCAAAGGTCGGGGAGGGAGCCTTATCTCTGATGTAGATTGATATGTGGTCGATGTCATCAATGTACCTTTAAAAATTGCCGAAGAAATTCATATTCAACACGATTCCCTCGAGCATACCGAAGAATCTGTATCGCCATGTAACTTCTCTAGCGAGAGTAAACCCATCGAATATTGTGAACTATTTTTTGATTCTGTATTATGGTCACTAATAGTTGGAGAAACTCTTAGATAGTTTCTTTCGTTTCACAACGTGATAATACACGAACAACAATTTCTGTTTAATATTATTTTATTGAATTAGGTGTAATCCATTTCGTTCTATTTCTATTATTATGTTTGTGCATAATTCAATAAACTAATATAAAACTGCTACGCCCCGAGGCTTACCATAGGCCGTATTCCTAATCGTCGCTCGTGGTACTACAGTGCCGCACACAGATCGTCTTATAGGACCGGCGAAATATATGTAGTATCTTGATTGGGTCTTAGAGGAAGGACAAGTAAAGATGCTTTATTTGTTAACAATGTGATATAGTTGGTATATTTAATACCGATGAATATAACAATAAAGCGTGACAGATTATTCAGTGATAAACAAAGTCAACGTGTTCGTTCGGCTTAGCGGCGTTATACACCCCACCTCTCGACGCGTGCTCTTCGAATCTTCACAAAGGACTACTTTTGACCTTGGATCATTTCTCGGTCCTCTCGGAGAGACGACCCCCCACTACGCTCGGATCACGCCACCGTTCGCGCCTATGATCACGTATATCGCATTCTTTTAAAACAACAGACCGAAATCGACGTTCCTGGAAGTCGCTGCTTGCCGGCAACTATGCGCTTGTCACGATCGGCACTCTTCAATATCCGATGGACCGATGATGGAGATAAATATTCGGCGGCCTTGGCGACAAAGTATATCGCCGAAGTGCCTAATGAGTCATCGATATCCCAACGGTCCTCCCGCCGAATGTTCTAGAAGAAGAGGGATGCGCGGCAACGGTCACGTACGCCTACAGCGTAGTGGGGATATTGAGGGGTGACAAACAGAAAAGAAACAGATCTCACAGAAAGTCAAATTGTAAGAGCTTCAGTCTTGGAAAGTCACGGCTGGAGCTCAGAACTAAATCGCAGTCAGTGTAAATTCAAAGTTCAATAAATAAATCCTCTCGTTTTTTTTTCGTTACATTTTATTTTGTTCTTGTCTGAGCTACCCCTTTTTTATTTTACGTGACACGCTCGTCGGGCAGATAGGGCGATCCGCCTGTGACATTGTAGGACCGCGAGCGACGGCCAGAAACGCGACCCATACTAAAACCTCGCAACGTAACAAAGCACACACCTCCCTCTTTTTCGATACTACATATATATACAATGTAGCGACAAGCGCATAGTTATCATCAAGCAGCGAGTTCTAGAAACGTCGATTCGCCTTCGGTCTGTTATTTCATCTACACAAAGAAGGCATACGTGATCATAGGCGCGAACGGTGGCGTGACCCGAGCGTAATGGGGGTCGTCTGCCAGAGAAGACAAAGAAAAAATCGAAGGGCAATCAGCATCATTTGAGGATTCAAACTGAATGCATCGAGAGGTTCTGACGAATAAAATTAAAGTCGCTTAGTCTACCGAATACCTCGAGAAATATCACAAAGTCGGGTCGAATTGCTGTATCAAACTAATTGTATTTGTCATTAAATAACTTGTGACGTGCTCATTATAATATTAAATATTGTTAAATATACAAGTTTATATTAATTCTGTTAATTCAGTGTTAAACTCATTCTAACCACCTCTGTTATCTCAATCGAAACTGGGGACCGACTAATTCACGGCGTCGATTATTAGAATCGTAGCGAGAATTTACGCCTCCCGCTGGCGCGTTTTCCTTGCGACCGCGTCTCTCCGCGAACTGTCGCCACAAAAACAAAAAACATTGCGTCTATTATTTCCTTATAAAACGAAAGAAACTTTTCGGACAACCTAATACTACTACGCGGAATATTTAGGGCTTTTATCTGGAGAATCACAATCATCTAAAATTGAGAATTGGTCACGAGTTACTGTGTTAGCGATTACGGCATTTACACTGTCCCACGCTCAAGAATGTCACAGGCTCAGAAGCAGTAATAGAGTAGACGAAACATCCTGCATGCCACAGCTATCGAAACAATAACCAGATAGTATGGGATTTGCCGCCTTTGGTATACACCCGACGATAATCCCTCCGGAGGGACTAAAACCTCAGTATAAAAACCCTCCCAAATTAGAGTTCGACACCTTTTTGTTGTAACACTCTGAACCGTCACTCTCATAATAAATTCTATTGCCATATCTAAAGTTCAATATATTCACCTTATTCGTGAAACGTTCGAACTGCGACGCGAGGAGATTGTAACGTAAATCACATCAGAGACCAGGCCACACACCGAAGGCAGGATGACACCCAAATATCTGCACGTCCTTGGCGCGTACCCTCAATAGTCTTAAGTACCCACCAGGGGTCTTGGAATTTTCTTAGTTAGGGTCCTTCAGACCAAGCGAATATTCCTTAATTGCCTTCTTCCTTTTTTTACGATTATTGTTTTACTACGAGTCAACACGGAAAGTTGATTTTCCTCACGTCTGGTACATTCCGTTAGCAACTTTCTCACGAGGGTGGCTAAAACCCTTCCTAGTCCACCACCCGTCTGATTATCCAACCGGAGACGGTGTCTACTGCCCTCACTTCCTTAACCAACATTACCATCAACAAATCCGATAGTCCCGTGTCCTTAGACACACCCACCCCTAGCTTTCATCAGACACAGGACAGTCAGTAAGACTTACTTATTCGGTACTCTGAGAATAGTCAACTTCTTTACCGGTCTCTATCCTTATAGTCGCGTACTTAACATTGTTTACCTATCTTGGTTGAAGTGAATTGTAATTCATGTGTATTCTTTTGTGACTGCTAAATTCGCAATAAACTAATAGCTGTGATACGAATCAGCTGTTTCATTTTAACCATCCAACCCTCAAGTTACGTGACAAGATCACCGGTGATCTGTCATTTTCATGATTTCTTGTGTCTCCAACGTGACAACAGCAATGCTACTAGAAATGGGAATTACAAACAATCCAATATATGTTCGTATTGAACTGAAAATTCACGGAACATACCGTGGTTCCGATAAATGTTCCCGAGAAACAGATTTTGACAATTTTTTAAATATTTTCGCCTGATTGAGAATTCTTTATGTTTTCCACCGGGTCACGAGAAAAACGATCCCTGTGCAAAATTTGAGTCAATTGTTAGACACGCAAACAGAGTTTTCAAATTACATTATACACCACATAAAGAATCATCAATTGATGAATCGTTAGTTGGGACGCCGTGTCATTCTAGCGTAACCCGATACTTGCAAAATAAGAAACATCACCGCTAAGGTATAAAATTGAGGATGCTGCACGATGCAGTTTCAAAGTATTGTTTGACGTTTTATTGCTACAAAGGCGCAAAGCTAAAAACTGATAGCGACAAAAGAAAGTTCGGGCTTGGATATGATATCGTGGTAAATTTATTAAAAGAAAGTAATCGTTAGATATCACATTTTTTTCGACAACTTTTTTAGTAGCGTTGATTTTGTTAGATATTTATACTCTACGGAAAGCTATTTAAGAGGGTATTCTAGTCTACAAATTTGAAAAAATCGAAATTTTTTCATATTTCCAATGTTTAGGCATTCAAGAATATGCCCTGAAAAGGATTTTTCAAAATTTCAATTATTTTATGAGTTACAGCCATTTTTGTGACGCAGCATCTGCTCCGGTCCGACTGGAACAAATGAACAGTAGACGGTAGACGCTGTCCAAGTAAACTTGTCTCAAAACTTTAAACGCGTTTTTCTCGAAACTACTTTTTTCAAGTTAGCGTGCACGAGATCTCAAGTTCTAATGAACCGATTTATTTGAAATTTGGTGTGAATGTTCTTTCTACATTCCTCTATCGCCTCAACCACGCTCATGTCACGTAAAATAAAAAAGGGGTAGCTCAGACAAAAAGAAAATAAAATGTAACGGAAAAAAACGAGAGGATTTATTTCTTGAACTTTGAATTTACACTGACTGCGATTTGGTTCTGAGCTCCAGCCGTGACTTTCCAAGACTGAAGCTCTTACAATTTGACTTTCTGTGAGATCTGTTTCTTTTTTGTTTGTTACCCCTCAATATCCCCACTACGCTGTAGGCGTACGTGACCGTTGCCACGCAACCCTTTTCTTCTAGAACATTCGGAGGAAGGACCGTTGGGATATCGATGACTCATTAGGCACTCCGGCGATATACTTTGTCGCCAAGGCCGCCAAATCTTTATCTCCATCATCGGTCCATCGGATTTGAAGGGTGCCGATCGTGACACTTAGATCAAAATTTTTAATTTTACTATTTTTAAAAAATTTGAAATTGTTAAAAAAACATGCCAAAAAAATTTTTTTTCAAACGGCTGCAATTTTGTGAAAACAATTTGTTTGACTTTTCCAAGGTTCATGCTATAGCGGCATTTATACTAATTAAGAATCCGTTCGGCTTTTTCGTTTCAGATGACCAGAAGGGTTGAAATCATGCACGCGAGTACACCCTTTTTTTGGACCCCCCACTTTGCCAGCTCGGAACTTTGTGAATTTTGATTGTTTTTTCGGTTAATTTTTTATGTAATCTTAATATATCAATAAACAAATGGTAAAAAATGGATAGTAAAAATATTTTTTGTTTCGTTTGTACAGAGCTTCAAAAACCGCCCGAAATTCATGCCTCTAGACTAGAATACTCCCTTAATTCATAATAACAATAAAATTTTAAATTTTACATATTAAAGAAGTTGCTATTTTTTCCAAAAGTTTACTTTTAGGAATATAAGCACAATTAAGAGAAATGTACGCGTTTCTATAAGAAAGTTTTAGCGAAGCTTATATTCATATATGGAAACATAATTATAGTATGAATTACAAAAACACACGCTTTGATGTGATACTGAATAATGAAATTGACAAAATGATTTAGATATGGAATTTAGTCAGCTTCATTAATAATAAATAAAACTTTCTACAAAAAATTCATTAAACATATTATATTTATACAACTCTATTAACGATTTTAAAACATATTATATAGTTTCTAGATACTCGGTAAATATTCGTAGATACTGATCGATAACTGAACTCTTTACGATTGCGTTCGTTTAAACTGGTATAGTATAAACTGGTCGGGGGAGAGTCGGAAAATTCAAATTCGTCTTCGTTCGACGGTTGCACGTAGCGGCAACATTGTTTTGCCCGGAGTTTATTTATTACTACATTATGTATGTTCTAACGATATTGATACTCCGAGGCAAAAAACAACAACATGATTTGAATTGTCCTCTAGTTCACGTGCTGCTACATGTACTCTCAAGGACCAAAACTGGCACAGTTCCGCTTGTGACACGAAACGAAGATTATCGTTTCCCTTCCTTCAACGCATTTTCTCATTGAAGGACACTAATTTCTGTGACTTGTTTTATCTCTGTTATAAAAATTTATATTTACAATTTTGTAGTTTTTATGCAAACGTAAAAGGTAAGTAAATATTAATAAATATTATAATAATATATTATAATATTATATAATAATATTAATAAATACTTCGCTATTTACTTATTTTATTTCCATTAAAGTATATTGTACTTTTCATTACAGTATTTTCATTTTTATTTAGTGTAATAATAAACATATACCTTAATATTCATTGACATTAGTGTAAATGAAAGCTTCACTGTAAATTTAATAAAATTGATAAGAATGGAATTGCTAAAGGAGTATGTATGTGTAATTAAACTAGATTCCATTCTTAACGTTACTTCATTATTTTATTATTGTTTACATATGCTACTAAGTTAATAGAAGTAAACGCAATGTGTTTCTATTAATTGTTATATATGTCATAATTTCAACCATAATATTAAATTATAGTATGTATTATTAGTATAGTTTAATGTATATATTAAATACTTATGAAGAATTTATTTGTAGATTTTAAATATGGGTACTAGATCAAAGAATGAGATTAAAGCAATGATTACCAAAGATATATCGAATATACATAACTATTGCTTGGATGTTAAAAAATTTATTAACAACCAGTTTGAAGATAGTGTGGATTATTTACATATGTGGCGGCACTCGACCACGGAACTTTCCAGCGGCTTCGCGACACAAAGCGCTATACCGTCAAAGCGCAAGGCCGACGTGACTAATGTACCGTCGATATCCCTACGGTTCTTCCGCCGAATATTCGGAAGAGTGCATACGCGGCAGCCGCCGCGGTACATCTAATAAACGCGTGGAGTAGGGATATCGAAGGGCAACTAAGGAAAGAATCCGTGAGTTCCGAACAAAAGAACCATTCTGCCTCGAGCCGCGAAGTGCGAAACGTCAGCGACATAACAAACACACGCCGCGATACGCGACCATTAATCTTTGATTGTTAATAATTGAATAAACTCTTTTTGTTGAACAACTGTGCATTCCTTCCGCACCTATCACGACATACCACCTCACATAGTTTAATTGCTGAAACACCACAATCAGCCTCTGGCCCATCAACTAGAAAGACGCCGAAAGTTTTGAAGAAGAAAGGTTATCACCGTATAGAGACTATCCCAGAAAATGATATTATCAATATTGATAATACAGTATTAAATTCTACTGCAATACATGATAAAACAGAAAATAAAGATATAAAAACTGCGGATGTGGTAGAAACAACAATCGGCCGAACGAAAAGAGAGGCTTCAAGAAAAGCTGCAATTAATATTAAAAAGCAGCAGTCAATGTCACTTGTTGCAAAATTACGAAGGCCATTAACTCTTGACGATGGCAGTAATGTAAAAGTTTGTATCATATTATGATGAAATTTAATACTTTTAATTTTACCCAAAATCTTATGTTATTAATCAATACTAACCTTTATATATAATACCTAATAATGCTTGATATCGGTTAATTAATATGTTGAAATCTAATAATATAATAGTATATAAATACCATTATAACGTTGTTAAATATATTCTAAATTTTTAGAGGAAACGTGGAAGCTGACCTAAAAAAAAAAAAAAAAAAGGAAAGTGCTAGAAGTAGTTCAAATGAAAAAAACACACAAGGCCCTACAAAACATAGTAAAACGGAAAAGAGTGTTTTAAGCGAAACAATTTCAAGGAGGATCGCGGGTAGTTCACAGATACATTCACAGGATCATCTTTCTATAAAAGAAGATGCAATACAGCCAGAAAAGATTGAACCATTAAAGTCTTCAATGACAACAAGAAATAGTAATATAAAGAGAACTTTTTCACAGAGTGAAAACACGGAGGATAAAAATTCTAATATTATTGATGATACAGTAATTACACCAACAGAAAATGATATTGAAGAACTTTCAATGTGCGAGGATGCACTTGAGAAATTTACTCCCCTTATGAATTCCACGATGGACATCAATTCTACTTATAAACAGAAGATGATGAACGCTACCATAATTTTAAAACCTTTATCACCAATAACATTAAACGAAACTGTAGTAATTAATAAAAGCTTGGCTAGTAGTGTAGGAAAAAATAATGAACCTAAATTTACATCACGGTCGTCAATAACTTTGCAGGAGAAGATGCAGCAGCTAAAAGAAGCGATGACAAACAAAAAGTTTAATGAATTACTCACAGAAGATGAGTCACCCCCTGAAGTAAAGAAGTCTAAAGCAAATATTAAGAAACAATAAATTAAAAAACGACAAAAGCGGCAGAACAGATCTATGACATCGAGCGAGGATGCAATACTTAATACTCCAACAAAACCATCTTCGAAGGAAAAGAATACAATTATAGGATTTCAGGAAATAAGAGACACTTGTAAATCGAATGCTTTATTCGATCCATATGCCAAGGTATCTGTAAAAAAAAAAAAATTGAGGCATTTGAACAGGCAGGCATGAACACTCCAAAACTTGCTATTGATAGAATAAGTCGAACAAAAACACGAGAACAAAACACTAGAGCTGCTGCACAAACAGAAGCTTCGGAAAATGCAAACATTGCAGAGAAAGCGATTGCTCATAAATTAGCACGAAAGTCGGTTGCAAAAGCCAAAAAAATTTTATTAGCAAAAGAGAATAAGGATGTCGATGAAAGAAGAAAACAAGAAGAGCAACAGCGTTTATAACGTTTACAAGAACAAGAAGAAGCGGAGCGAATATTAGCTGAACAAAGACGACGAGAACAGCAAGCTGAAAGACAAAAAGAATTTTTATCAATTTTAGCGCACATACGTGAAAATCAACTTGCAATGCAACGATACATTCCGGAGAAAGCAGTTTATAAATTCTTTGATAGCAGAAAGTGCACACCAGATTTAACTGAAATGTTTCAAAATATAGATAGGAGTAGATTACAACGCACGTCCAGTGCAATATGGAAGACACCACCACGTTATTCCATGATGGAAAACGAATAAAAGGTATAATTTGTTAAACTGAATGTTGTTGATTTCATATTGTGCCTTAGAGCAAGAATACTTGTCATATCTTGCATGTAATATAGAAATGATGTTACATTGTAACCATCATTAAAATATGTACGTGTTCTTAATGTATCAATGAACGTAAGACTACACTTTTTATATTTTAGAATGATCATAGGCATATATTATTTTTATTATACTAATCAAATTTTACCACTTTGTCTTATTTATATATATCTTCTTAAGAATTAATAAATAAAGCAATTAATAAATAAATGTTCTGGTAGGACTTTTTAATGAGAAATAAATTTTATTAGATTTGGCAGGAGCGAGGTCTGGTAAATGTGTCGACCGTGGACGGCCAATGTTGTAAGAGAACAACCGCCAGCACCGTATCGTCGAGTATCTTTCTCTCGGTCAACAGCCATCCATTTTATATTTAGAACGTCCGATTGCTACGCTAAATTTTCGCTACACCGCCGGTTGTTTTGTCTGAAATTCACGTGACGTAAATGCATTACACTCTCGCACCCGTCAGCCATTTCTGCGACCACTTCGTACGCGTTAACTCGATAATATTTCGTCTCTGCTACCTTGTCGCCGTCGCTGCTTGATATATGTCGCTTGCTGGACGACTGATCGATGAAAATTAAAACGGGACGCTGATTTGCCGTATCGTTATTGTTGTGTCAGGCATTCTCTTTTTGTCGTTTCGACGAATTATTTTCATTTCGAATCTTCCTAGTCTTATTCTTACGTCGATTCTTATATTTTAAGATTTAGTCTTGTGCGTACGCTGGGGACCGCTTTTATTTATTAATTTAACGAAGAATATAGTTGTAGGTGTTATACATGCGAGTAGTTTTACTGTAACGTTATTATATACTTCCTGATAATTTCTCGTTATTTATACCATGAGAAAGTATCTACGAGGAACTCTTATCTCGAACGTGGATCTATTTGTCGATAATGCATGCGTGTAATACTCGAGTGTCGTTCATATAGCGTAAATATACCTGTAGATACGCAAACCTTTTATGATTTTTGTATCAAAGGCAGACATGCTATAATACTCGCAAGTGAAATATAATTCTACAAAAGAAAATGAAGAAAAAAAGTTTCTTTGGCAATATATTCTACCCTTTTTCATTACAAGTTTCCACTTTGTTGTGCTCCTGTTACAATATAATCTTGCTAGATTCACGCTCTCAAAATTTCACTTTGTTGCACTATATTGCATCATCGTCATCTGCCGAACACCTGTGAGAAACGCGGTTTACTTTGTCTCAAAGCGAGCAAACGTCTAATTTCACAAATAGGATTTTAATCAACAGCGAGAAGGGCATATACGATGTAAAGGAGGTTGTAAGGGCGTCGTTGGGCTTACGGTGATGGTCACGATGCCGGAAGTGACGCCGAGCAGACACGTCAAGGGGGAATCAGAATCGTTATTGGGAAAACCATCACGAGGATTTGTTCATCTCGCCATCAAAATTCTATCTTCTGAGATATTTTTCGCGTTTACGAGGCTGTCACTGGAGAATTCGACTACCTATGCGATAAGACAGGCAAATTCCAAGCGCCTTATCATGAGTGACCACCGAGGTAGTGTCCGGTCTCTCTGCCCGTTCCCATGGACATTTGACAAGTGCAACCAAAGTCTTTTCCCACTCCCGCGAATAAAAGTATAAAAGTACGAATTACTGTACAAATTGAGTAAAAATAAAAGAACGTGACATTTTAATCACTTGTTCAATATTTTTTACGTGACACTCGATCTGTTGCTGCGCAACAACCGACCAGGCTGTTGATTTTTCTTTTTCTGCGACGCTGCTATACTCTACACTCTATGCTCTATACCGTTCTTTTGTCCGCTATCTACTTTGTACGCGAACTTTTTATCGCTGGTGGATTGCAAAAAGGTCGAAGCCGCGGTTGCGGCCACCCACAATAAATATTTTACGTTCTCGCTCGGGTTTTGCTTTATTTCACGGACAGTCAAGTTAAGCTATTGCTCAGCTCCTCCTTTTTTATCACGAATTTTACGTGACAATGCGTAGGTCAAGGTGGATGTAGGTCGTAAGACAAAGGAAAGTATAGATAAATAAGACAAGGTGTATTTAAAAATAATAAGTTATTTATTATAATTTATTTAATATGTATACAAGCCATTCGTATTATAGCGGCGATAGCTAGTGTTAAATTAACAATGATAATTTCTATCGTAGTTAATATTGTATTGGTTATTGGCTATGACGAAGGCGAATTTTGATAGTCCTGGCCGAGACAGATTTTGGATATTGGGTTGAAATTAAATAATAAAGTTATAGATTTGCCCGTTTTAAGGAGATGAGATTGTTCAGGCGCCGTTAATTCACTGGATATGTCGCCCTAAAACAGGATGTTTAAATTTTAGGTTATATATCGTACCGATAAGAAGTATTTTGTCGCTACAAGTATGAGTTTATTTGATTAAAATATCTTTTTTGTTTATTAACGTGGAGGAAATCCGCACAGACACCAGGCCGTTTCTGGGGGGGGGGGAACGGCGTGGTAGTGCCGGACTCCAACCGACTAAAACCTCCACGATGACCGTCCCGGCTGCGATCGAGAGAGGCCCGGGAACCGGTGCGCCACACCGCCCCCGCCCAAAAAACGTCACCTAAAGGAGCGATATGCGGTCACGTCACACCGCGCCCCGTCACCGTGGCCGCCGTGCAAGGCAGTCCGGTTCCCCTACCGGACTGCTTGGCGGTCCCGAGGCACTGATCTACCAGCGCCTAAGTTTGGCCCCCACCGGAGGGCGCAGTGGGCCTAGCGCGTCTTATCGAAGCGCGTCCACGGCCTCTACCGCGCCCTCGCCGGCCGATCCTCTCGGGGTGTGAGTTCCGGACCCTCACCCTCACCGCTGCGTCCTTCCGAAGCATAACCTGCTCACAGAAGGAGGTCACGGCCCTCCTCCCTCTCACGCTCGCTAACAGCGCCAGGAAGATCGCCGAGGGCGAGAGGTCCCGTCCATTTCCCGCGATGAGGTCGTGGCGCGACCGCGCCCACGCCGGACAGTACTCCAGCGTGTGCTGCGCCGAGTCCACGCACGCATCGCAGTGGTGGCAACGCGTGGTCGCCTCTTTCCCGATTCGGTGCAGGTATTCACCAAAGCACCCGTGTCCGACGAGCACCTGCGTCACCCTGTAAGTCAGAGGAGGCCCGCCCCCGTCCAACCAAACGTCCCAGTTTGGATGGACGGCCTCGAGGACCATTATCCCCGGTGCGCCCGCTCTCATGTCGAGGCTGGCGCGCCATCTGTCGAGCAAGGCCTGTCGAGCCCGAACCTTAATGTCGGCGTCCACCGGGCCGGCCCTGTCCGACAAGTATTGTGTGCGTTTCAGGGCTCGGCTTAGGCCGACCGCGCCATTCCTGGAGTGTAGAACTCATACTGGCTTCGCAATTAAGATGTTTTTAAATCTCCTACTTTCTAGCGGCCAGTGCCCGGGGAACGGCGCGCATAGGTGTTCGGCGCGCGACTTGGAAAAACCCTGCCCTCACCTTTCGGGTCATTGGACAAGTTGAATCTACCCTTTCGGGCAGCAGCTCGCTTAGCCGGCGCCGCACGATGCACGCATCGCGCCGCGCCGTTTCCAGCGGGGGCCACGAGGAGGCGGAGCTGCCAGCATATAACTCGCTCCCAGCAGGTTGGCTTTCCAGCCGATTATCCCTGCACCGTCTCGGCACTCATTTACATGAGTACCGCCTGCGCCGACGGTCGCAGGTCTCCTTTCCGAGTAGTACTGGTGTTGTTTCCCTCGTCTTTGTTTTCCTTGCTTCTGTCCTCTTTCTTATTGTTGGTTGGCCTGGTTAGGTCCAATTGTTGGCGTCGCAGGGTATCTTCGCGGGGTTCCCTGCTCTTCTCCTTCATCCTCTTCTGTGGGCTGCAGGCTGTTGGCTTCTTCGTTGTTGTGGTCGATGTTGGCTCTGTCGGTGTTGCCGTTGTTGATATTGATGTTGTCGTCCTCCCACTTTCCGTTATTCGGCGTTGTTGTTGCAGTGGGCTCATCTCCGTTTCCTCCTACTTCTCTGCCCTGTTCGGGCGCCCTTCGAGCCAGCCTTGGGCTTCGTCTTGGGGGCTGGCTCGTCTGCTCCTCTGCTTGTGTCGACCTGCTCCCTGGAGGTTGTTGTGGCTGCGGTGTGTTCCTCATCTCCCGTGGGGTTCTCCTCCTCTTCTCCTCTTTTCTCTGCAGAACTCTCCTTGTGAACTGGCGGAAGTGGGGGTATATATCTTTTGTAACGAATTCCCACTTTTCCTCCGACCAGTCCAGATCGAGGTCGGTTATTGCGTTCCGCAGATCTTGCCTCTCTTCATTGAAGATTGGGTAGTCCTCGAGGATGTGGTGGGGGGTTTCTACCTCACCGCAGTCGCACGTGTCCACTTCGCTGAGACAGAATGTCTTGAGTTTGCTGTTAAAGTCCCCGTGTCCGCTGATGAACTGCGTCATGTAGTAATCGGGTCTTATCCAGCGGCCCTCAAGCCTATCCTTGATACTATCGAAGTATTCAAAGGTGGTCCTGCCCTTCAGCGTGGTCTGCCAGCGTTCCTGCCACTTCTCTATCGTTTCTCTCACGATAGTTTTTAATGTTGTTTCCTTCTTCTTGCCCGGTTTTCAGCCTGTAGGTCCTTGTTCTTATTTCCAGCAGAAGGTCGATGGGGATGACTCCGGCGATGACCTGTAGTGCCTCCGTTGACGTTGTTCTGTAGGCCTTTGTAACTTGGAGGAGCGCCATCCTCTGTGACCTTATCAAGATTCTCCTTGTGTTCCCGTTCAGCAGATCGCTCCAACCGGCTGCGGCGTATGTGGTTATCGGCTCGTACAGCCCTTTGTACAGCGTACGCATGGCCGCGTGTCCGAGTCCCCATCTCGCTTTTGCCACTCTCGCGAGGCTGCTGAGTAGTTTCTGGCACTTGCTGGTTATTTCTTGCACGTGCCGGTTGATCCTTAGGCCTCTCTCAAGGTGCACTCCCAGGTATCTCATCACCTGTCCCATCTTTACACTTCTGCCGTTGATCCTGATGCTCGGTGGTCTTTCCGGGTCCAGTTTTCCTTTGACAAGCAGCATCTCCGTCTTCTGCGCAGACAGCGCTAGTTTCTTCCTGGTGCACCAGTTGGAAACGCGGGATACTACTTCTTGTCCTTTCCTTTGTATCTCGTTCCTCGTGTCGCCTGCGACTAGCACTATTAAGTCGTCCGCGTACGCGATCGACTCGCATTCCGACGCGCTTGTCGTGAGCTCGGCCAGCAGGTCGTCGAATATGAGGTTCCAGAAACTTGGGCCCAGTACCGATCCTTGCGGGCATCCTTTCGTGACAGGCTTGCATACTATCTCGCTTTTGCCGGAGATTTGTGCGACTCTGTCCGAGAAGTAGCTCCTCGTCAGCCGGAACAAGTTGTCGGGGCAGCCTCTTCATTTTAGTTCCTCCAGCACATTAGGCCACCAGACGTTGTCGAAGGCTCCTGATGTGTCGAGCGCGATTGCGAGGACGTATTTATTTACGCTCATCTGCTCGACTTTTTCTCGAAATCTGGTGATTGCATCCACCGTCGATCTTCCGGGGCGAAATCCGTATTGTCGGTCCGAGGTCATCGCGTGGTCGTGAAAAATGCGTGCCATCCTGGCGGCCATTAGTCGCTCTAACAGCTTGCCTAGCATGGAGAGCAGGCAGATCGGTCTATACGACTTTGGGCTGGTTCTATCACGGTCTGGTCCTTTTGGGATGGTGATGATATTCCCTACTTTCCAGATTTTAGGGAAGGTCCCCCAGGCGAGGCAGCCGTTCATGAGCCGCAAGAACTCCTGGTGGATTCCTCCCCAGGCCCGTTGGATTGTCTCTGCCTCGATCAGGTCGGGGCCAGGACATTTCCCCTTCCTCAGCTGCTTTACCGCGCTGCTGAGTTCTTCGAATCGGAACTCAGGGGGTGTCGTCGACATTCGGAGGGCTCATTGAGCTCCATCTGGTTTCCGCCTGCTCCGGCGTGTCTGCATCTTCCAGGTCGTCGTGTAGAAGGGCGGACAGCATCGCTGCCGCAGTCGTGCGCCAGTTGGTAGTGTTTCCTTCTGGCATCTGCAGAGTCGATACCGTTTCTTCCCCTCTGAGTTTTCCTGTTACCGTCTTGAATACAATTCCCCAGGGTTCCTTGTTGCCCTCCTTTGTGACGAAGTCCTGCCAGCTCTGGATCTTCGCTTTTGTGACCATCCGCTGGTACTCCTTTTTTGTTTCCCTGTACCGCAGCTTCTCCTGTTCCCTCGTTGCGGGGTGCCTGGCCCCTTGGTATCTCCTTCTCGCCCTGTAGGTGTTCTTTGCTCGGGTGAGCTCGGAAGTCCACCAGGGCACTGACCTGTGGTACCACTTCTTCTTCTTTGGAATGGCCTCGTCGCAGGCTCTTATCAAGACTGCCTGCATTTGCTCGGCCATCCGTTCGACGTCCTCCGCTCGCTGGAGGGTTGTTTCCTGGAGTGCTTTCGTCTCCTCCATGACAGCTCTCTGAAACACCTCCCAGTTGGCCTTACGTATGTTGTAACTTCGTTCCCGAAGCTGCGGCGCGGTGCGTCTTCTGCCGAAATCTAGGCGCGTCTCCAGTATCCTGTGGTCACTGGAGGTTCCGTCCTCGTGCACTTTCCAATCCTGCACGAGCGGTATTGCCCCTGGGCTCGCTACGGTGACATCTATATTTGACCGCCCACGAGTCGTTTCGAACGTGTGGGGTTGTCCTGGCTGATTTAGGACGTGGAGGCTGTATTGGGCTATGATTGCTTCTAGGGCTTCCCCTATGTCGTCGATGTTCTTGCTGCACCATAACGGTGATTTTGCGTTAGCGTCCAGGCCAATGATGGCCTTTTTCCCTCTGAGTCTCCTCAACGCCGTGTCCAGTTGCTTGATGCCGACTTCGATGTCCTCATTCGGTGGGAAGTACTGGCTCATTGCGTAGAGCTCCATATCCCCGTCACTTATCTGCACGCAGACGCAGTGTGTTGTGCAGAGTTCGGCGACTTCAAGTGTCGTTACGTTGTCCGACTGGACCCCTACTGCCGCCATTGGCGGGTCGTTTTTCGATCCTCGAGAGGCGATCGCTACCCCCGTACCGAGTCCAGGTATTTTCCCGCTGATGCTGTATGGTTCTTGCGTCAGCAAGATTTCGTCGCCATCAGCACTCATTTGTTTCCTTAATTCGCAGGGGACCGTTTTGGATCACTGCATGTTATGCTGCAGGATCCTTATTCCCCTTTTTCTCCCATGTCCTATTCTGTTTTTGCTTCCAGTATTATTCATACTGTGTTCTTGAAGCAACGGTTTCCAGCGCCTTTTTATACATTGGGCAGTTCACGCTGGAGGCTGCGTGATCACCCTTCTTGCCTGCCTTCCTGCAGTTTACGCAGCTGGCCTCCTTGTCTTTGTTTTTGCACTCCTTCGTGCAGTGCCCGCTTTCTGCGCAGTGTGCGCAGATTTCGTAATTCACGCGGCAGCATTTTGCCACGTGCCCGTAGCCCTGACATTTGTAGCAGCGGCTGGTTGCTATGTAGTCCCTGACCTTGCATGCGTGCCAGGAAATGTATAATTTCCCCAGTAATAATTTGTCTCTAACTTGGGGGGAGGTACCTCTATTACCCATTTCGTTTCCTCGGCGTCCTTGCGGCCCGTTCTGAAGCAGAATTTGATGGCCGCTATGTCTTCTTCTTGGAGTCTGTCCTGTTTCTGCTTCTTCATACAGGCTATTACCTCTTTCTCCGGCATTGCTCTTGGGACGTCGTATACTATCATCCGTGGGAGCCTCCGTTGTGGTGTGCTGGCTTTTAGGCCAGCTTCCTTCAATTTCGCGTTCTCTGTGAACGCTTTCAGGCTTTCGACGTTTGGTGTTTCCACGACTAGGCCGGTTCCACCGATCTTCCTGACTGCGGTAACTTGTATACCCCTCTTGCGCGGGTTTACAAGCGTGAATACCGCTTCTTTTGCTTCTTCGCTGGTTTTGATTGCACCGTCCTTTTCCTCAGGACGGATTATCACCACGTTTCTCGGTGGTTTTACTGCCAGTTGGCCTACCTTGGTGCTCCCCACGCGTACTTTTTCCGCGTATGAGGGCTCCTTCGGCTCGGCTCTAGCGGTTTTCTTAACCGCCGTCTCCAGACGCTTACTAGTTTGCAGCGTTTTGTTGACGGCGCTCAATATCTCCTTTTCTTTCTTCTTCGAGTCGGAGCTTTGCTCCAATTTGCCGTTTAGGTAACTATTGTGGAGGAGAAGCTCTTCCACAATGCCCCTCATGTCTGTAAAGTACCGCATAATAGTCGCGGTTTGCTCTTTATTGACCTTCTTATTCGGGTCTAGGCAGAAGGCTAGCATGTTCTTTTCTATCTCTCCTGCCTGTGCTCTTAAGTCGGGTACGGGGGAAGGTTCTTCCTTTGCTGGTGGCAACGGTGGCTGTTGCTTCCCTTCTTCCTCCTTTTCCTCGCTTTCGATCCTCTTTTTCCTTTTCGGCTCAGGGCTCTTACCCTCCAGTTTTTGGCTTCTGAGTGGCTGGAGAAGCACCCTCGCTATAGCGGGAGGAGTTTGCCCCCTCGATGACATTTTGATAACCTTCTTTTATAGCCGTCGATATGTTCTCGCCGTCGGTAATCCCACCGTCGGTAATTTTCCGTCGTCGACAACTTGGTTTCGACACTTACCACAGGAGGAGGATGGTTTGTGTCTGCACTAAACTGTAGTTCACTAGTCGCCCGAGGGGGACGCTACGGCGGCGCTGCCGTCGCGCGTCACTAAGATGGCCGCCAAGATGGCTGCCTCTCCTTTGTCGCAACACCGATTCTTTTTCACTTCTGTCCCTTGTATTTCTTCGAATTCGACCGAACTTTTTGCGCAGATCTGCTCCACAACACTAGCGCTTCACTTCCTCACTATTCGTTGTACTGCACTGTTCGATTTTCCCGATTTCTCGGTTATAGAGTACGGCGCCAAGATGGCCGCCTCTCCTTTGTCGCAACACCGATTCTTTTCCACTTCTATTCCTTGTGTTTCTTCGAATTCCAATGAACTTTTTACACAGATCTGCTCCACAACACTAGCGCTTCATTTTCTCGCTATTCGTTGTACTGCACTGTTCGAATTTCCCGATTTCTCGGTTATAGAGTACGGCGCCAAGATGGCCGCCTCTCCATTGTCGCAACACCGATTCTTTTCCACTTCTATTCCTTGTGTTTCTTCGAATTCCAATGAACTTTTTACACAGATCTGCTCCACAACACTAGCGCTTCACTTTCTCGCTATTCGTTGTACTGCACTCTTCGATTTTCCGCGATTTCTCGGTTATAGAGTACGACGCCAAGATGGCCGCCTCTCCTTTGTCGCAACACCGATTCTTTTTCACTTATATCTCTTGTATTTCTTCGAATTCCAACGAACTTTTTGCACAGATCTGCTCCACGACACTAGCGCTTCACTTCCTCACTGTTCTTTGTCCTGCACTCTTCGATTTTCCGCGATTTCTCGGTTATAGACTACGGAGCGACGTGCACGCGTCCGCACTGCTTGCCGCCATCTTGTGGACTCCGGCCCTGTCCGACAGTCCCCGAGTGTGGAGATAAATCTCGCGGCACCTCAGGGCCTGTAATTCGAACGGGGGAAATCCGGCGAGCACCGCCGCTGCCGACGCCGAAGTGGCGCGGAAGCCCCTCACTACTCTGATGGCCACCGTTCTGTGCAGCCTCCTGACCTTCTGGAGGTTGCGACGGCTGGCATTCAGGTCCCCCGCTCAGATCGGAGCTCCATAGAGGAGCCTCGATCGCACCACGCCGGCGTACAGCCAGCGCACCCCGACGCCGGGACCGCCCAGCCGAGGCAGCAAATGTCCTAATGCGTTCGCCGTCGCCTCGACAGACGGTGACAGGCGCTCGAAGTGAGCGCCGAAGGTCCAGTGAATGTCGAGGATCAGGCCCAGACATTTCATACTGGTCCCGACCCCGATCTCAGCCCCCTCCAACCTCAGGCGATAGCCCGCCGGGGGCGTCTCGTGATCGGCCCTGCGGCAGAACCACATTGCCTGGGACTTCTCAGGGGACACCCTCAGCCCCAGTCCCTTGATCGCGGCGACCACGCAGGCCTCCGACAGCTCCGCCAGACGGACGGTTCTGCCCCACTCCGTGCCCCAGACTAGCACCAACGTGTCGTCGGCGTAGCACGCCAGCGCCGAGTCCGGGGGCATTGGCACCCGGAGCACTGCGTCGTATGCGATGTACCACAGTAGTGGTCCCAGCACTGAACCCTGCGGAACCCCGCGGTGCACCACCCTTTCGGTCACCCCCCCCCCCCGTCACGCACGGTGTAGACAACGCTCCGGTCCCGGAGGAACGCCCGGGCCACACCCCGCTGGTACGCGGGTACACGATGAAACTCAAGGGTCCGGCATATCCTGTCCCAGGGGATGCTGTTGAAGGCGTTGACCACGTCCAGCGACACAGCCAACGCCACGCAACCACGCCGTTCGGCCCCCTCGACCAGGGAGCGGACACGGGCAACCGCGTCGACCGTAGACCGTCCCCTCCGGAAGCCAAACTGGCTGTCGTGCAGCCCGGGATCCCCCCGGGACAAATGTGCCTCGAGGCGGGCCGCCACCACTCTCTCTAGTAGCTTGCCAGCCTTGTCCAAAAGGCACACTGGGCGAAAGGCGGAAGGCAAGTCCGGAAAGCGTCCCGGCTTTGGCAGCAGGACCATCCGTCCCTCCTTCCACAAAACGGGGAATTCGCCCCGAGACAGGCATCTGTCGAAAAGACGCATTAATCTCGGGGTCAAGACCCCGGCGACGTCCTTCCACAGGCGAGCCGGGACTCCGTCGGGACCCGGAGCTTTCCGCACTCCGATCTTCCCGACAGCCGCGGCCAGTTCTTCCTCGGTGTCCCTCGATTCCGGGCACCAATTTCCCGCGGTGTCGCGCGGCTCTTCCTCTGGCGGTTGCGGCTCCCGCTCCTCCTCATCGGTGGACCTGCCCTCTTCCTCGTTCGCCGATCCCGGGAACAGGGTGCCGACAACCTCCTCCAGGAACCGAGGGTCCATCTCTCCGTTGCGGGAGGCGCCTATGGGCGGAGTTTGTTTAGTACCATCTTGTAAGGGCGCCCCCTGGGATCGGAGTCGAGGCTGGCCAGAAGCTCGCCCCAAGCCCGTTTCTTCGCCTCCTTGATGGCTTGTTGCAGGGGTCTCCGCGCTTCGCGGTAGGCCTCGTACAGACGAGCCACCGTGGCTTCGTCTTCCCGCCTCCTACGGCGGGATCTGGTGTACCGGCGCCGAGCGCGGATGCACGCCTCGCGGAGACGAGCGATCTCCTCGAACCACCAGTACACCGCGCCTGCGCGGTGCGGGGCTCCGAACCGCGGCATACATGAATCGCAGATCGCGTGAATGTCGCGCCTCAGCCGGCTCGCTCCCTCCTCCGCGTTTTCGTCGGTCGGGGATTCCTCCAACCAGGCGATGGCTATAGCGGCCGCTGCCATGAAGTCCTCGTCACGGTGGGTGACGGCCCACCGTGGGAATCTCCTTCTCCTTCCCTGTGGGCCGGTGGGTCCGTGCGCGTCGAACGAGCGGACGCCCATCGTACCGCCAACCGCCACCTCCATCAGGATATAGAGGTGGTCCGAGAGGGTCTCCTCCGGGGACACGCCCCAACCGAAAACACGGCGGGATGCTGCAGGGTTTGCCCACGTGTGGTCCACTATGGACTCGCCCCGCCACGCCACGCACGTGCTGGTCGACCCCCGTTTCATAAGCCGGAGGTCGAGTGCAGCTGCCCAGTCCTGAACGTCGCGCCCCCTTCCGTTGGTCCGACGGGAGCCCCACGTCGTTGAGTGAGCGTTGAAGTCCCCGAGGACCAGTGATGGGCAGGCGCCCAAACGCCTCGCGCATGCCGCGGGTCTGTCCAGGAAGGATGCGTATTCCGTCCGGCTGATGCTGGGTGACACGTAAACGGCCACCACGGCCAGGTCGCTCCATTTCACGGCCACGAAACCCCGTCCCTGCTCGATCGCCGAGCAGGGGCCCCCCGCGCCCCGTGACGCGTCGGCAATGTTATATGGCTCGGCTGCGACTGCCAGACCGATCCGCCTCTCCACCAGGCTCTGGAACATTAAGTCCTGAGCCCGGCGGGAGCGGTTAAGGTTACACTGCAGGAGCAGCTGTCCTCCTCTTCTTCCTCCGCTCATGTCGGGGAAGGCTCCGTGTCCATGGCCTCCTCCGGGCCGTTCCCCTCGCAGTCGGTGCGTCCGACCTCTCCGCCTTCTCTTCCGGCCTTCGTGGGGCCAGTTGGCGGCGGGGTCGTTTTCTTCCTAGTCGCCACGTCTCCGCCGTCGCCTGGAACGGTCCTTGCCTCCTGTACAGCCCTCTTCTTACGGGCCGGTGGGCACCATACGGTGCGACGCGGGCAGTCTTAAGTCTGTGCACACCGGACACCTAGGTACTCGCGCCGAGCAGTCCCTGGCGCGATGTCCTTCCGCCCCGCACCGATAGCAGCGCTCCGACCGGTCGATCGTCGACGTGCAGTCCCTGCGCACGTGACCCAACTCCATGCACCTGAAGCATTGGAGTTGTCGCGCCGGGAGAGAGGGGACCCTCGCCGTTGACCAACCTACGGTGATTTTGCCTCCTGATCGGGCGTCCCCTCCTCCGCTGATTTTCCTGGCCGCTGCCAGCGGGCAGCGTAGCCACACCGAATCGAGTCCCCGAGGGGCGAAGCGTATGGCTCCCACGTTGACCTCGTCGGCGCGGCAGCCCCCGGCCTCGGCAACGGCGGCCGCCACCTCCTACGGGGTGACCGAATCCTCCAGTCCAGTTCAACGTGGCTGCCATTCGCTCGGCCAATCGCGATGCCTTGCACCCAGCATCCTGGCCTGGGATTTCGAGCATCAGCGCCACCGTGACCGCCTTCCTCAGCTTCAGCTCCGTGATGTCGAGATCGGAGAGCCTGAATTCCCTCCTCATACACCGACATCGCATCCCTATAAGTGAAACCTGGGCCATCCCTCACGGTGAGCGTTACCGCGGCGTATCGTGGGGGTCGGGGGAGGCCGGGTACTTTCTCCCCGCGCGCGTCCCGCCCACTCGCGGTACGTCCCTTCCCCTTTCCGACAGTTCCCGCTCTGACGCTGCTACCCGCTCCCCGCATGGATTCTCTCACCGTGCGGGGACGCACCGGAGGCCGAGCGGCCACCTCCGCGAAAGTCCTCACCCCTGGTCCGCCGCTACCGACCGCCGCCCCGTGTGCCGAGGCCCCCGTCCGCGGTGCCGCCGACGACAGAGGCGATGATACCCTTCCCTTGGTTCTTACGCCCTCGGTCGGGGCATGGACCGTTGGAAGAGGTTGCGCGGCTGGTTTTCTATCCCTTCACCTCGTTCTACCTCTTCGTCCTCTTACAACGGTGATGAATCCTGCCTCGTCGGCCGACGACTCTACGGTCGACCGCGAGGTGTCCCTTGCCGACCGCGATCGTGCTTGCACGGTTCTTTCGGCGGCAGCTGCGCCCGTAGCCGGGGGGTAGCTCCCCCTGGTTTTATTTCTATCCACCACTCCTCCAACTTACGGAGGAGCAGGGTCTTGAGATCCTCTAGTGGATCTCGAGGTCCTGGAGCGCCGGATCTGCCCATTCTCCCGTCCTGTGTACCACTCGTCAAGCCGTCGGCACAGCGCAAACCGCGTGACGCCGACCACTGGTGCGGTGGAGGTGGGGGAGGTGGGGGAGGGGGACCCATAACCGCACCCGTTGGGGCCCCGGGGGCATTTCCCTTCGTATTACTCGCAGAGGTGAGCCCCGCCTTCCTTCCCTTACCGTCGCCACTAGGGCCCTCGGCTGCCTTAACCTCGCGTTCCCTGGTCAACCGTTTCACCTACTCTCGGAGACGACTGACCTCTCTCTCCAGAAGGCGCGCCCTCCTCCGCAGATATGCGCCGTCCCCTTCTTCCTGACTGTGGGTCGCCTTCGTGGTCGCCTGTTTGTCGACCGGCCCAGTCTTCGCTTCATCGCTTCGCACCTCGTCGCCGCCGCCAACACCGCCGCGGATGGTAGCCTCCACCGCGGCTGCCTCGGCGTCGGCGTCGGTGTCGGCGTCCGCTCCGCACCTCGCGCCTTTCTTCTTCCCTTTATCGGCAGCCGGCAGCAGCGCGGAGTTCGAATCCCCCGTAGATGCGTCCCGCTGCCGCGTGCGGCGTCCCGTGCCTCCGCCACGACCGTTGGCGGCGGAGGTGGTGCCTTCAGCGGGCCCGGCAATCTTGCGGTACGACCGCTTACCTAGCGCGCTCGCAGCGGCTGAAGAGGAAGAGCATAACGACATTTCGTCGTCGAATCTCATCCCCCCGCCGCCGCCGCGTCCCCCCACGATGGTCCCGAGCCGAGGTTCACAACATCGGGCTCCTCCCACCCCCTCCGAGACCCCCCAACTCTCGCGTCCTCCTCGCCAGACGCATCAACGCGACCGGGGGCCTGGAGGCCCACCCCCGGACGGCCACGGTTGCTCGATGACGACGCAGCGGGGCCCGCTTGACAACCCGCAGCTGCGCCGGTACTGGGGTATCCCTCCCCTGCACCGTAAACGGTTTTCTGATTCGTTTTCCTGTCCATTGTTTATTACAAATGTCCCCGAGGTCGTCAACAAGGGTTTCCATCCTGGTGCCACTCACTCTTTCGCACCCTGCCCCGGTCAAGGCCGGTGCAGAGTGACAGGGAGCCCCATAAGAAGGTGAGGTGAGTGGTCTTGGCAGATATGGGCCCACAAACTTCTCCGAAGTTCTCCGCACAGGATCGGCCAATGGCGGGTGCCAGAGGCGCCGACCAGCCATCACCCGGCTATAGGAGAACATCAGATTCATCGTGGTTTCCCAGAGTGTGGTCCTACGCCCTGGGAACCCATACCCGCCTCGTGCTCCCCTGATTGAAATATCTAGTATAGTGTCTAATCACTAAACGAATTAGTAGGTCTGCCGTTAACAATGGCAATAATTTGTATAATAACAAAGGATATGCCAAATATAGCAGAATGACTCATCAGCTAACGGGAGGTTGTGTCTAATTATCAAAAGCAAAGGAAACATGATAGATCTTAGTTTATAGGACATGTTGACAATCAATGTCAACAATTTTTTGTTTGGATACAATGTTTTGAGTGGGCTGTATTTCGACCCACAACAAAATTTACAACATAAATGAATCTTATATATTTGTTTCAAAAAGTGACAGCTTGTTTGTGAGCAGTATCTTTAGACAGGTTGTTGAAAACTAGATGTTAATTCGAATTTTACATTTTGAATAACTTCGAATGAGTTTTTTAGTCAAATATAGCACGAATCGAACATTTGACAACAATCTATAGAGCGTACGTGCTTGGCAGGTTTTTGTTTTGTTTACCTAGTGGATGGGCATTCTGCTGCGATAGCATTAAATTTGTAGATGTGTATATTAGGATTGATTGATTCTACTATAGGGAGTGGGTGATCAATTTCAGATAGTAAAAGCGAAACAGCTAATCCGCGTCAACGAAGGAAAGTTCTTTTAACGGACACAGCTAGTGATAGCGGTAGGTGTAGATCTGTAGAAAATGATAATGTAGTAACGAGTGTAATAGCAATTGATGAAGCGAATTTAAGCCAACGTATTAGGAATGAAATATCTTGTTTACGTATAAATATGGTATTTGACAGTCCCCTATCACGTAGTAGGCGATCGAAGTGTTGTGATAATGATCGGCAACCAGAAGGAAACAAAAATGCTAATATTGCAAAGAGAGAAGCGAAACATGGAAGCAGACCTAGGAGAACGGTTAAAGTTAAAAAAAGGTGAAGATCCAAGAAAGATCGTACAAAATAAAAAGAATGGATTAGAAAAACGAAGACAAGTCGATGAAAATACAAAAGAAGAAACTGCAGAGACAGAAGTTAATTCAAAAGGTATATCAAATAATAAGTGCGATTTACTTGATACCGAAAGAGCTACTGAAATTAATGATAGCGTTCAAAATATTAAACTTACTGAAGGTAGAAGCCACACTCAAAATGATATGAAAGATGTAGTAGAAGATTCATAAACATTATCTAAATTTGATAAAAGTAAATTATTAAAAATAAGAATTGAACTTAACAAAATTGAAGATACAAAAACTATTTTACAGAATAAAAAGAATTCATTAGTAGGAGAAAAGAAGTAGGGGAAAAGAAAAAAATGTACAGACAGAAATTACTTCAAAAAGTATATCAGATGATAAATGTGACTTACTTTATAAAAAAAATCTACTGAAAATAATGTTGAAGTAGTTAGTAATAATAAATCATATAGCGAAACACAAAGCTTAAATCAAGATCTTAGGTCCATGGAAGAACAAAAAAATCAAACTCAACATGATGCAGCCGATATGCAGCAGATAGATGCAGCGAAAACACAATCCAGACCAAACAAAATCAAGTTCAAAAGTGAAGTCACGTAGGCTTATTACGGCTAAGGACCAAAAATTGAAGTACGATTCCGAGCATTAACTCGCTGATCTTTAAGTAGAGTGTCCCAACAAAGACAGGACGATACAAGAGCTCGAGAAGCACATGGAGAACATGAAGGAGGAAGTGTAGAAATTAGAATTGCAACTCGACGAGTCACATAAAAAACAAACAGAAGTAGAGGAGCAACACCGAGAGGAAATAATGGCTAAATTGCAGCAAGAAATTTTTAATGGTTACGACGAAATGCATCAAACCGAAGTGAAACACCTTTGTTCTCAGCTTTTGGAAGTTTCAGAGGAGGATGAACGTGAAATTGAAGCAAGAAAAGCTATGGAAGGTGATCTTAGAAATCGTATGAATATAAATATTTCCATTTGATATGCTTTTCCCTTCATAGTTCAAAATGAGCTTTTATATCCTGCAAAAAAAATTCGGAGATCCTAGGATTCTGTCTTTGATCGATTAGCAATGAATCATCGACTACATGAAAGATAATCCGGTTGGCCCTGTAACTTGTATTACCTGCCTGCCCCTGAGGGAGGACGAGGCTCGTTGCTGGCTGTAATTCCCTGCACTTCTTGATTTGATTTTTTTTCGTCGATGATGGCTGAATCATGTAAGGGCAAGGTTTCTTGATAATACACTTGATCCAGAGTCTAATGCATTAAGCTTTTATTCTTAGTTTTTAGGTCTGGGGAAAACTATTCTGCGCAGCTGGTGTCACGTTGGGGAATCATTAAATTTTACCAGTTCACTTGAGAGGTCGTGCTCTGGAGTCCAGATTCAACTCCTGGTGATTTTCCTTCGCTGCCGTTTAAGTCACCCCTTTCCTTTTGGTCTTGAGACTGGATTCTCCGCTTCCAGACCTCGTATGGTTGTGGGATGACTCCACAGTATTTTAATGCTTGTTCGTTTGTTCTGGCTGGTCGGCATTATGCTCTGGTCGGTCCTTCCTTCTTTAGGTGGTGGAGTTGACTGGCAAGGTGGCTGTCTTTGTTCTGTTTGTTGCCGTCGGTGCCGGTTCCTGTTTTGCCGCTTGTATTCTTGGGCGATTCGAGGCATCGTCTTCTTCGAGGTTCGCCCCATTCCCTCGAAGGACGTGTTAGGTTCCTTGGACTTGTATTGAGGTTATTGTGGGTGTGTTTATTCCAGCATCTACTGGGCTTTAAATTTGTAACAACAGTCTTTTATTAGATGCCCGGTTTTTGTAATAGCTGCATGTACTAATACTCGTCCTGTGTAAGCGTTCGAATAATTCCGCGATGGAGGTATTGATCTCGATCCTGATGATTGTTCCTAACATTGCTGCTGCTGTCTGGCTAGGACGCCGATTCCCGTGCCTTGTAATAGTTCGGTAGTGCTCGGTCGCTAAGTTTGCGTTCTATCGTGCCATTTGAGCCCTTAACTCTTGGGGTTAAGCCTAACGGCTTATCGATGCGGCCTGCAGGTGTTTACCATTATCTTATTTTTGCAATTTATGACTCTGTTCTGGGAGTCCTTTTTTGAATGGCTTCACCGTTTCCCAGCCCATCGCTCCTCAATGTCAGATATAAATACGTAGCCGCCTTTCTCCGGGGTCCATTATTTTAAGGTCTAACGGGATCCATATAGTTCAGAACGTCTTCTCTTTCGGCCGTTGAAACAATGCTATTATTCTCTTTTGTATTTGCTTGAGATTTCAATGGACTGAAATTATGATTTTTGAATTTTGTATTCCTAAATCTGCTGGACTTCCACCAGTCCTGCGTCTTCTGATGGTTATAAAGTGTCCGCTTGTTTTATTTGTTTAAATAATTTTACACCGAGGTTCTTTATACCCCAGTGGAAACTATGGTTTAAAAGGTACCAGTGCTCTTTAAAATTTGAAAATTACTGAGGGGCCATGTCCGTTTTTGCTTTTGATGTAATGAATCTCATTGCGACGCGGGAATTAACGGAAGAAATGATGCAGAATCAGAAACCCTCCCTTGCCTTGTATATCGGCGGGGCGATAAGTTAGCGAATTCTAGCTCTCCGATTTATCTCGCTTTTCAATTTATTTAGACTCTACAGTTTCGAGCAATTATTATATCTGTCTAATTGGTTAACAATTGTCTGCCGCTGACACAATGTTTGGGTTCGATTCCACCCTAGGGTTACACCCTTGTTGGTAACTTTAACTGCAGATCGTATCAACTTTTGACTAACTTTTAATTGTAGCTGGTTGACCCAGACTCACCCCACTGTACCGGTTTTGCCTCGACTAACAACAGTAACTAAAATCCCAGCGCTGTGCTGCTGGGGATGCTGGCCATTCCCAAACTCAATTTGCCCCAGATAATTACCACGTATCGATTTATTCCAAAGGATGGTGGGGTTGTTAAGTTTTCACATTACTGTACTCCGTGTTTTCTTATACTATTTTATGTTAGTTTTTCCGGCACGTGCGGGCGCGGGACGCTGCTTCACCCTTACGAGTTCCAGAAATTTCCGGGGGAATTTGTAGTTGGTTCGTCTCGTTTTCGACATTGCGTTTTCTTTTTAATGCTTAGAGTAGCAGGTGGGTGATTGGACCGCATATTGCTCCGAGGAGAGCGATTCCGCATCTATAGGTTTCATGTAGTGGGGTACCCATGTATAGCTATGTATATACTATCGATTTGATTAACTTTAATATAAGCGGGTCGAGTATCCCGCACTAACTGTTCCGAGTTCGATAAGGCCGTTTCACAATTTTGATGCTGCGTTCCTTGTTACTGTTGTTAACGTAGTTTCCTCCATGACTCCTAGAATACTAACTGTTATAAATTACGATTGTCTTTCCAGTTTAATTGATTCAATTTAGCACGTGCATATTGTATCATCGGTCACAGTTACGTAATATAACCTTGCTTTCCTTATATCTGATTTAATATAATAATACTATAATAATGCAATTTTCAATATAATAATCTCTTAATTTAATTACGTTTTCACTTTCACGGTTTGTAGTTATTTTTGTTGAATAACACATTTTATATTCAGAAATAATAGTTAAAATGTCAGTCTTGCTCTCTGGCAATTTAAATTTTCATAACAGGGCAATTTCCTGTCTCCTTCATTTCCAAAGCTCCTTTATCTAACGGGTTCCTTGTAGATCGATGAATATTACTTTGGCGATCAGTTACTCTCGTAATCGAATCTCGTGTTTCAGAAATTCTTAGTTCCGCAAGTACCGCAGGTCTCATTATCCCTTTCTTGTTGTTGGTATGATTCAGAGATTTGTTACAGAAGGTTCTCTTCTTCGCTCATTGTATCCTTTGTCCCTTGTTTCTTGGGTGTTGGTTCTTCTCTCTGTTAGCGTCGATTTCGGCTGTGCTTGGTCTAAGGCGAGGTGCTTTTGTATGGAAGTTTTTCCTTGTTTTTTCAATATATCACGTTGCGATAACTCGTGTGGTTTAGCTTCGAATATGGGAGAGTCCTCAGTTGATGTATCCAGTTCAAATCTTTTGGGGCAGGATATCGACTCCAGTGTATCTTTCTCTTTTCCTTATTGGTAGACAGACCTCTTTTCAGGGGGTTTCTAAGATAATGCATCTGCATTCGCGTTCGCCCTGCCTTCTTTTATATAGGTATGATATCGAATTCGAAGTCTTGACAATTTTAATTTCCACCTCCAAATCTCGTGAGGTTGGATCCTTGATAGAATGCATCCACACTAAAGGCTTATGCTCGGTTACGATAGTAATTTTCTTCCGTATAAATATACGGTCGGAAGTGCATTGCGCTTATAGATGATTGCCAAACATTCCTTTCTATAGTAGAATAATTTGTTCAGCGGGAATTTAGTCGTGAGGCGTGCGCGGCTGGTACTTTTCCGATCGGTCCTGACTTTGACGTTTTTTCCTTTCTTCTTCGTTCAAGTGTTCGAGTCGTAGTAATCCAATTAGTTTGTCGTATCTACTTTCCTTTGATTTTAAAATTGCATTGCACGACGTAGCAGGAAGCGGGGTGAGGGTTTCAAATTCTTCAATTACCATTGTTGGTATCGCAAATTCATAATTCCTTGAAGTAGTATTTATTATTTTCATGTAACCCTTTTCCTTATGATTCCTCACAACTGCATTGCCAAAATAAATCCCCTTGATCGGCTCGATTCTGGGAATAAATCCCTCTTTTATCTCTGGATTTGCTATATTAATTGAGCACGTTACTGAACTTCGTTTTGGTATGATTATTTTTTCTTTAGTATCGAAGGGAATGTAAATATTTCCCCATTTGATATGCTTTTTCTCGTAATCCCGCCGAGCTTCGCATCCTGCAAAAAATTCGGATCCTAGGATTCCGTCTTGATCGATCAGCAATGAGTCATCAACTACATGAAAAATAACTGGATGGCCCGCAACCTGTATTACTGTCTGCCCTAGGGAGACCAGGCTCGTTGCCGTAATTCCTCGAACTTCGACTGATTCTTTTTCGTTGATGATAGCTGAATCGGGTAAAGCGGGTCTTTTAATAATATTAATTTCTGATCCAGAGTCTAATAATAAACTCGTCTTGGTTTTTAAATCTGGGGAAACTATTCGTGCAGTTGGAGTTATTGGAGAGTCATTTAATTTTACTGAAATAACCCGGAGAGGTCGTCTTCCAAATCTGAGTCCGACTCCTGGTGGTTTTCATTCGTCGGTTGCTTCCGCATTACTTTTTCCTTTTGGCTTTGAAATTCCGGATTTTCCGCTCGTATTTTCGTGTGGCTGCGGGATGACTCCCCCACAGTATTTAATGGTTGTTCGTTTGACTTTACAGCCGGCATTACGTTTGCTCTGTCCCTCGTCGTGGGTTGTGAAATCGATCTCGCGGGGGTGGCTGGCCTCGTATTGTTTATCATCGTAGGCGCCGGTCTCCTTGTTGCCGCTTGTACTCTTGGGCGATTCGACGTATCGTTCCTTCGAGGTTCGCCCCATTCCCTCGAAGGACGTGTTAGTTTCCCGATTGTATTGAAGCATAGGGTGTGATTATTCCAGCAGCTACTCGGGCTTTAAATTTGTAACAGTCTTTTATTAGATGCCCGGGTTTTTTTACAATAGTTGCATGTAATAGTACTCTGTCCCGAAGCGTTGGAATAATTCTGCGATGGAGGTATTGATCTTCGATCTTGGCGATTGTTTCTAATATTGTTGTTGTTGTTCAAGGGACGTACGATGTCTCGTTTGTAATAGTTCGGGAGTGTCGGTCGCTGGGGTCGCGTTCTATCGTTTATTTGTTTCAACCCTTGTGTTGCCGTAACGGCTTGGCGATACGCGTCTTCCAAGGTGTGGTACCCTGCTATCTTTACTCGCACATAGACTTCGTTCAGGAGTCCCTTAACGAAGGCTTCACTCGTTTCCCAGGCTATTGTCTCTTGGACGTCGGGGGATATAATGCCATAGTCGTCTCTTTCTCCGTCCATTATTGCTAGCCTAAGGTTTCTAACGCGATCCATATAGTCTAGAATGTCTTCTCCCGGTCGTTGAAATATCGTTGCTAGTTCTCCTCTGTATTCGTTTAGAGATTTCATTGGACCGAACATATCTTTTAGTTTATTCCCGAAATCATTTAAACTCATCAGTTCGGTGTCTTCGATGGCGAGAAACGCGTGCCCGCGAAGCTTATTTGTTAATAACTTTACTAACTGAGGTTCCTGATACCTAGGAACCATGTTTCGCGCACGTTCGTATGCTTTTAAAAATTGGAATACCGAGGGTCGATATCCGTCGAACACTGGTACCGACTCGATCGCATCTTTTAGTTTAATCGGTTGGGAGTATCTACCTGGCTGTGTTGTCTCTTGTTGGGTCGCCGGCTGCGATACGGTTGACTCAGGTTCCCTTTCTGTTTTGAGTTCGAGCATGTTATTTTGTAATTCATTAATTTTTCCACTCATGTCGCGAAAATTCGCATCCCATGCTTTAAGTTTTTCCGATAACGTCAAGATCACGTCTTCATCTAATGATTCTAATCTGGTCGCCATTATTTCTTAGATATTTATTTTATCGATAATTGTATAACTTTAATCCTCTGTGGAGAGTATCCCACCACTGCCACCAAAAATTTATTTCTATACTGTTACGTTCTCGTTTATTTCTTTAATTATATTAGTCGCTAGTTTGATTGAGAAGGATAAAGGATAATAGTACTCGAAATGTACTTTAAATTTTGAATAATAGGGTAGTTGCTGCCTCCAGAAATAGTCTAAGGACTATTTCGAGAGAGAATTTTGTTTATTGTTTTATATATATATATATATGTGTCGGGGATGAAAAGACTCGGGGGCTTCCCTTGGAACCTCGGAAAACCCCTTAATACTGTAATCTCTAATACCTTAACACTGTAGTTTCTAATGTAGCTCTAACTAAATAAATGTCGTCGTCTAATCGAACTGTATTTGTTTGAGATTTATGATAGTGAGCTTGGGCTCACAGCGACAACGTCGCCGAACGTAGCCGAATCGGGATGAACGTTTCGTCTAACAAAGGCATAGAAGTAATTCTAGAGCTCTTCTTAGGAAAAAAAGGGAACATGAAAATAAAATACCCCGGTCTCTGTCTCCCCGACCTCGCCACCGCAACTCTATTCTTCGAGTAAGATGATTACCAGATGTCGATGCGTCTCCACAGTACAAGTTCAGCTAGCCCGAGGACCCGCTATAAATCTTAAGATTTATTTAACTAAAAGTCCTTCAAACGGACAAACAGTCTTTGTTCCAACTATGGGAAGTTAAGAAATCTGAATTCTTTTTTTTCTCTCATGAACGACGCTCCCCACTAGCACCTTTCTCTTAAGGGCGGCTAGCACCCTTCCTAACCATCGACATGGAAATTGACCAATTAACAGTTAACGTCAATTTCCCTCACTTCCGAGCGAAGACTTCTGTCCACGAATCCGATGACCGCGTGTCCTAAGATACACCCCATATAGTTTTCCTCGGTGGCATCACCGAGACTGAAATGCTTTCTCTTGTGCAACTTTTTACGAAAAGAATAAGGGTCCTTAATATTTCAGTGAATATTTTCTCTTGACATAAAGTGCTAACTTGAACTTTTGTACGAGTACGTAGTACTATATCCCGACTTTGGCCACGAATTGCTATCCGCGTAGGTGATTCGTTACCCTAAGTTCATTGTTGTAGTGTTACGAGTGTGTGACCACCGCGATTAATTGTTATTACAGTCATAGCGACTCTGGTGATTAATAAACCTTACGTTATACCACAACGATGTCTAGTGAAAACTCATCAAACGCCCACAACCCCGATCCTACCCGCAACCCGACATATATATATATATATATATACTTTTCCTTTCCGTCTGTAGTGTCTAAGTCTGATGTCGTTTGGTTTCCTTTCGCTTTCAATGTTTGGTGTATTAATTGGGTAGCGTTACTTATTTCAATGCGACTGGTAAATAATTTCCACCTTGTCTAACCTGCTATGGGCAGGATACTAGCGCGGGAAAGGATTAAAGTTATTTTGAAATAATGGTTAGACTATGATAAACAAGGTTTACTCGATTTAATTGAATTACAATATCGCTAGGGGCTATCCCAATCGTGAAGATCTCGAAGTGATAAGTTGGTTTCGTTGTCTCGCTTTTCAATTTATTTAGACTCTACAATTTCAACAATTATTATATCTGTCTAATTGGTTAACAATTGACTCGCGGCTGACGACAATGTTTGAATTGTCGGATTCGCACGCCTAGGGTTACACCCTTGTTGGTAACTTTAACTGCGGACTCGCGTATCGGAACTTTGACTAACTTTTAATTATTAGCGGATTGACAATAGCAGACTCACCCCGTGTACCGGTTTCGTCGACTAACAACAATTAACTAAAAATCGCTTTGTGCTAGGATGCTAAGCCTATTCATAGCTCAATTTGCCCTTGAATAATTACCACGTATCGATTTATTCCAAAGGGACTCGGGGGTGGGGTTGTCTAAGTTTTCACATTACTGTGTGCTCCATTCATTTCTTATACTATTTACATATTGTTAGTTTTTTCCGGCACGTGCGGAGCGCGGGACGTAACACCCCCGCCCTTGCAGTTCAAATTTCCGGAGGAATTTGTGGTTGGTTCGTCTCGTTTTCGACATTGCGTTTTCTTTTAATGTAGAGTAGCAGGTGGGTGATTGAACCGCATATTGCTCCGAGGAGAGCGATTCCGCATCTATAGGTTTCATGTAATTGGTACCCATGTATAGCTATGTATACTATCGATTTGATTAACTTTAATATAATAAGAGTCCGAGTATCGCCGCACTAACTGTTCCGAGTTCGATAAGGCCGTTCCACAATTTTGATGCTGCGTTCCTTGTTACTGTTGTTAACGTGGTTTCCTCCATGACTCCTAGAATACTAACTGTTCTCGGTACGATTGTCTTTCCAGTTTAATTGATTCAATTTAGCACGTGCATATTGTATCATCGGTCACAGTTACGTAATATAACCTTGTTTCCTTATATCTGATTTAATATAATAATACTATAATAATACGGTACAATATAATAATCTCTTAATTTAATTACGTTTTCACTTTCACGGTTTGTAGTTATTTTGTTGAATAACACATTTTTATATTCAAATAATAGTTAAAATGCACATAGTAATTTCTCTTTTGATTTTCCCTTGAATTTCCTATCCGCAGTATTTGACAAGGAACTTTTTGTGATATACCACTGTACTATGTTGCCTCCTGAAATCGTTCTGGTGGTCTATTTCGGTTATATGCTAGTTTTAGCTTGTTTAGGTGTACTGTTCGTGGAATCCCTTTCGCTTCTATTTTGACATTTTGATTTTGCAAAATTTCTAGTACTTTATGTGGTCCGGTATATTGATCAGAAAATTTTCCTTTGCTGGATTCTTTCAGTAGATACACCAGGTCTCCTACTTTGAAGTTTTGCGGGTTAATATGTCTATCATAATATTTCTTGGACTTCAACCTAGATTTCGTCAGATTTTCTCTTGCTATTCGCTGCACGGTGTTAATTTTATCAAACAAGTCTCTGAGATACTCCGCATATGTTGGTTCCATGTTTTCTTCAATCACCACTTCACCAGTAGGCTCTCTGGCCAAGTGTCCAAAAACTAATTCGTGCGGAGAGAATTTCGTTCCTTCGTGTACGGAGGTATTGTAGGAAAACATGGCTAATTCCACCCATTCGTCCCAATTTCTGGAATTTTCGATGTATAACTTAAGATATTCAATTAATACATGATGAGATCTTTCGATTGAACCGTTACTTTGTGGGTGATATGCCGTCGTGGTATATTGTTTAATGTGGAATCTCTTTGCTACTTTCTTCATTAATGCGGATGTAAAGTTCGCCCCTTGATCAGTGAGAATAGCCCTTGGCGACCCGAATCGACAAATAAATTGTTTTACAAAAACGTCCGCTATCTCAGCTGAAGAGATTCCTCCTATCGGAATCCCGATTGAATACTTTGTCAACAAATCTTGGATAGTTAATATATATATCCATTCCCTTTTTGAGTTTTTGGTAATGGACCGACGATATCCATACCAATTTTGTCAAACGCTTTGCCTGGTGTGTCTGTAAGTACCATTGGTTGTTTCGTTTTTATCCTTGTGAGCTTCTTCAATTGGCATTCTTTACATGTTCTTACGTAATCTTGAATTTCCCTTTTCATGTTTTCCCAATAGTAGTGTTGTCGTATTCTTTGATAAGTTTTTGTTATTCCTTTGTGTCCTGCTACGCATGATTCGTGTTTCTCTCGTATTATGTTGTTTCGCGCTTCCACAGGCGGGGAGATCACTTCCCCTGTGCAAATTGTAATAGATATGGTTTTTTCCATAAATATTTCCTTTAATTTCCTGATTGTATACCGCCAGGGTATCTCCTCCAGGTTTCCTTTGCTAATGCTGAAGGATGTTAAGTGTTTTTCATTTACTACGTCCAGTAAAGACCTTAATGAATTTAGTAAATTTTCGGGTGTTACCGAAATATTTCGATCTTCCTTTATCGGTAGGGATATAATGTATTTCCCGGAATCATGATTCAGTCTTGCTCTCTCCAACATTAAATTTTCATAACGGGGCAATTTCCTGTCTCCTTCATTTCCAAAGCTCCTTTATCTAACGGAGTTCCTTGTAGATCGATGAATATTACTTTGTGATCAGTTACTCTCGTAATCGAATCTCGTGTTTCCGAAATTCTTAGTTCCGCAAGTACCGCAGGTCTCGTATCCCTTTCTTGTTGTTGGTATGATTCAGAGATTGTTACAGAAGGTTCTCTTCTTCGCTCATTGTATCGCTGTCCCTTATTTCTTGGGTGATTAGTTCTTCGTCTCTGTTTGCATCGATTTCGGCTAATGCTTGGTCGAAATACTTTATGGGTGTTTCTTCTAAGGCGAGGTGCTTTCGTATGGAAGTTTTTCCTTGTTTTTCAATATATCACGTTGCGATAACTCGCGTGGTTTAGCTTCGAATATGGGAGAGTCCTCAGTTGATGTATCCAGTTCAAATCTTTTTGGGGCAGGATATCGACTCAGTGTATCTTCTTCTCTTTTCCTTATTGGTAGACAGACCTCAGGGGGTTTCTAGATAATGCATCTGCATTCGCGTTCGCCCTGCCTTCTTTATGTATATGATATCGAATTCGAAGTCTGACAATTTTAATTTCCACTTCCAAATTCGTGAGGTAGGATCTTTGATAGAATGCATCCACACTAAAGGCTTATGGTCGGTTACGATAGTAAATTTTCGTCCGTATAAATACGGTCGGAAGTGCATTGCGCTATAGATGATTGCCAAACATTCCTTTTCTATAGTAGAATAATTTTGTTCAGCGGAATTTAATAGTCGCGAGGCGTATGCTATCGGTAGGTCTTTTCCGATCGGTCCTTGACTCAATACCCCACTTATTGCATATCCTGATGCGTCTGTCGTAAGGTTAAAGGGTTTAGAAAAATCCGGGTATTGCAGAATAGGTTTCGTCGTTAGAGCTGTTTTTAAACTGTTGAATGCGTTTTCCTGATCTTCTGTCCATTTAAAGGGGGTGTCTTTCTTTAATAGTTGTGTCAATGGTTTTGCGACCTTGGAGAAATCGGGTATAAATTTTCTGTAGTATCCCGCTAGTCCCAAAACTGTTTGATATTTTTCACCCCTTTTGGCCGTGGAAATTTCGATACGGCTTCGATTTTCTTTGGATCGGGTTATACGCCATCTTCACTAATTATATGTCCTAAGTAATTTACTTCATGTCGTAAAAATTCGCACTTATCGGGTTGTAATCGTAATTTAGCTTTCCTTAGTCTTTCCATTAATCTGTTAGAATTTAATTCTGTGTTCTTGAAGGGACCTTGAATAAATTACTATATCATCCAAATAGACAAATAGTTCTATCCCCTGCAGTCCAGATAACACTGAGTTCATCAGGCGTTGAAATGTTGCTGGGGCATTTTTTTAATCCAAAGGGCATTCTTTTGTATTGGAAGTGTCCGTAAGGTGTCGAAAATGCAGTTTTGTGGGCGTCCTCTTGTGACATACGGATCTGGTGAAAGCCCGATGCCAAGTCAAATGTAGAGAAATATTTTGCACTTCCCAATTGGTCCAATATTTCTGTGATGTTGGGGAGTGGAAAAGCGTCACCGATCGTTTTATCGTTCAACTTCCTATAATCGATAACTAATCTCCAGCGTTTATTTCCTTGCGAATCGGGGTTTTCGGTACAATCAATAGCGGAGAATTGTATGGAGATATCGATGGTTCCACGACGTCTGTGTCTAGTAATTCCTGAATTTGTCGATTTATCTCTTCCCGATGTACTGGTGGATATCGATACTGTTTGGTATTAACTGGAATATCGTCCGTTGTGATTATTTTATGTTCTAGAATTTCGGTTGTTTCCAGTGTTTCTCCTGGAATGTGAAATCTATCCTGATTTTTACGGATCAATTCTTTGACGTTTTTCCTTTCTTCTTCGTTCAAGTGCTCGAGTCGTAGTAATCCAATTAGTTTGTCATATCTACTTTCTGTTGATTTTAAAATTGTATTGCACGACGTAGTAGGAAGCGAGGGTGAGGGTTTCAAATTCTTTAATTACCATTGTTGGTATCGTAAATTCATAATTCCTTGAGGTAGTGTTTATTATTTTCATGTAACCCTTTCCCTTGTGATTCCTCACAACTGCATTGCCAAAATAAATCCCCTTGATCGGCTCGATTCTGGGAATAAATCCCTCTTTTATTTCTGGATTTGCTATATTAATTGAGCACGTTACTGAACTTCGTTTTGGTATGGTTATTTTTTCTTTATTATCGAAGGGAATGTAAATATTTCCCCATTTGATATGCTTTTTCTCGTAATCCAGCCGAGCTTCGCATCCTGCAAAAAATTCGGATCCTAGGATTCCGTCTTGATCGATCAGCAATGAGTCATCAACTACATGAAAAATAACTGGATGGCCCGCAACCTGTATTACTGTCTGCCCTAGGGAGACCAGGCTCGTTGCCGTAATTCCTCGAACTTCGACTGATTCCTTTTCGTTGATGATAGCTGAATCGGGTAAAGCGGGTTTTTTTATGATATTAATTTCTGATCCAGAGTCCAATAATAAACTTGTCTTGGTTTTTAAATCTGGGGAAACTATTCGTGCAGTTGGAGTTATTGGAGAGTCATTTAATTTTACTGAAATAACCCGGAGGGGTCGTCTTCCAAATCTGAGTCCGACTCCTGGTGGTTTTCCTTCGTCGGTTGCTTCCGCATTACTTTTTCCCTTTGGCCTTGAAATTCCGGATTTTCCGCCCGTATTTTCGCATGGCTGCGGGATGACTCCATCGCAGTATTTAATGGTTGTTCGTTTGACTTTACAGTCGGCGTTACGTTTGCTCTGTCCCTCGTCGTAGGTTGTGAAATCGATCTCGCGGGGGTGGCTGGCCTCGTATTGTTTATCATCGTAGGCGCCGGTCTCCTTGTTGCCGCTTGTATTCTTGGGCGATTCGACGTATCGTTCCTTCGAGGTTCGCCCCATTCCCTCGAAGGACGTGTTAGGTTTCCCGATTGTATTGAAGCATAGGGTGTGATTATTCCAGCATCTACTCGGGCTTTAAATTTGTAACAGTCTTTTATTAGATGCCCGGGTTTTTTACAATAGTTGCATGTAATAATACCCTGTCCCGAAGCGTTCGAATAATTCTGCGATGGAGGTATTGATCTTCGATCTTGGCGATTGTTCCTAACATTGTTGTTGTTGTTCAAGGGACGTACGATGTCTCGTTTGTAATAGTTCGGTAGTGTCGGTCGCTGGGGTCGCGTTCTATCGTTTATTTGTTTCAACTCTTGTGTTGCCTTAACGGCTTGACGATACGCGTCTTCCAAGGTGTGGTACCCTGCTATCTTTACTCGCACATAGACTTCGTTCGGGAGTCCTTTAACGAAGGCTTCACTCGTTTCCCAGTCTATCGTCTCTTGGACGTCGGGGGATATAATGCCGTAGTCGTCTCTTTCTCCGTCCATTATTGCTAGCCTAAGGTTTCTAACGCGATCTATATAGTCTAGAACGTCTTCTCCCGGTCGTTGAAATATCGTTGCTAGTTCTCCTTTGTATTCGTTTAGAGATTTCATTGGACCGAACATATCTTTTAATTTATTCCCGAAATCATTTAGAATCATCAGTTCGGTGTCTTCGATGGCGAGAAGCGCGTGTCCACGAAGCTTATTTGTTAATAATTTTACTAACTGAGGTTCTTGATACCTAGGAACCATGTTTCGCGCGCGCTCGCATGCTCTTAAAAATTGAAATACCGAGGGTCGATGTCCGTCGAACACTGGTACCGACTCGATCGCGTCTTTTAGTTTAATCGGTTGAGAATATCTACCTGGCTGCGTTGTCTCTTGTTGAGTTGCCGGCTGCGATACGGTTGGCTCAGGTTCCCTTTCTGTTTTGAGTTCGAGCATGTTGTTTTGTAATTCATTAATTTTTGCACTCATGTCGCGAAAATTCGCATCCCACGCTTTAATTTTTTCCGATAACGTCAGGATCACGTCTTCATCTAATGCTTCTAATCTGGTCGCCATTATTTCTTAGATATTTATTTTATCGATAACTGTACAACTTTAATCCTCTGTGCAGCGTATCCCACCGCTGCCACCAAAAATTTATTACTATACTGTTACGTTCTCGTTTACTTCTTTAATTGTATTAGTCGCTAGTTTGGTCGAGAAGGATAAAGGATAATAGTACTCGGAATATATTTTAAATTTTGAATAATAAGGTAGTTGCTGCCACCAGAAATAGTCTAAGGACTATTTCGAGAGAAAATTTTGTTTATTGTTTTTTTTTTATTCTATATATGTACTTTTCCTTTCCGTCTATAGTGTCTAAGTCTGATGTCGTGTTGGTTTCCCTTTCGCTTTCAATGTTTGGTGTATTAATTGGGTAGCGTTACTTATTTCAATGCGACTGTTAAATAATTTCCACCTTTTCGGCTAACCTGCTATGGGCAGGAGTACTAGCGCGGGAGAGGATTAAAGTTATTTTGAAATAATGGTTAGACTATGATAAACAAGGTTTACTCAATTTAATTGAATTACAATATCGCTAGGAGTCTCGCCCAAAGATGACCAACGTCTGCTAACAGTGGGACGAGAGGAACGAAAACCCGCAAACGTTTCCAATGTTTGAAAACACCGTAATCAACACTACGTTAGATCACTGGTTAATACAGCGAACGGTCGTTATGATTTCAATGTCTCGGGTATTCCTTCGCGTTGATTATGTTTTGATACTTTATTCTTCGATTTGGATTGTTGACGAATGATTTTGCTTTGATGTCGAATCTCGTACGACGCCGAAATTAACGGAGAAGAAATGATGCAGAATCGAAACTCTCGCCTTGCTTGTATATGTTAGGGCGATAAATTCTTGAATTCTAGCTCGTCGTTGTCTCGCTTTTCAATTTATTTAGACTCTACAATTTCAACAATTATTATATCTGTCTAATTGGTTAACAATTGACTCGCGGCTGACGACAATGTTTGAATTGTCGGATTCGCACGCCTAGGGTTACACCCTTGTTGGTAACTTTAACTGCGGACTCGCGTATCGGAACTTTGACTAACTTTTTAATTATTAGCGGATTGACAATAGCAGACTCACCCCGTGTACCGGTTTCGTCGACTAACAACAATTAACTAAAAATCGCTTTGTGCTAGGATGCTAAGCCTATTCATAGCTCAATTTGCCCTTGAATAATTACCACGTATCGATTTATTCCAAAGGGACTCGGGGTGGGGGTTGTCTAAGTTTTCACATTACTGTGTGCTCCATTCATTTCTTATACTATTTACATATTGTTAGTTTTTTCCGGCACGTGCGGAGCGCGGGACGTAACACCCCCGCCCTTGCAGTTCAAATTTCCGGAGGAATTTGTGGTTGGTTCGTCTCGTTTTCGACATTGCGTTTTCTTTTTAATGTAGAGTAGCAGGTGGGTGATTGAACCGCATATTGCTCCGAGGAGAGCGATTCCGCATCTATAGGTTTCATGTAATTGGTACCCATGTATAGCTATGTATACTATCGATTTGATTAACTTTAATATAATAAGAGTCCGAGTATCGCCGCACTAACTGTTCCGAGTTCGATAAGGCCGTTCCACAATTTTGATGCTGCGTTCCTTGTTACTGTTGTTAACGTGGTTTCCTCCATGACTCCTAGAATACTAACTGTTCTCGGTACGATTGTCTTTCCAGTTTAATTGATTCAATTTAGCACGTGCATATTGTATCATCGGTCACAGTTACGTAATATAACCTTGTTTCCTTATATCTGATTTAATATAATAATACTATAATAATACGGTACAATATAATAATCTCTTAATTTAATTACGTTTTCACTTTCACGGTTTGTAGTTATTTTGTTGAATAACACATTTTTATATTCAAATAATAGTTAAAATGCACATAGTAATTTCTCTTTTGATTTTCCCTTGAATTTCCTATCCGCAGTATTTGACAAGGAACTTTTTGTGATATACCACTGTACTATGTTGCCTCCTGAAATCGTTCTGGTGGTCTATTTCGGTTATATGCTAGTTTTAGCTTGTTTAGGTGTACTGTTCGTGGAATCCCTTTCGCTTCTATTTTGACATTTTGATTTTGCAAAATTTCTAGTACTTTTATGTGGTCCGGTATATTGATCAGAAAATTTTCCTTTGCTGGATTCTTTCAGTAGATACACCAGGTCTCCTACTTTGAAGTTTTGCGGGTTAATATGTCTATCATAATATTTCTTGGACTTCAACCTAGATTTCGTCAGATTTTCTCTTGCTATTCGCTGCACGGTGTTAATTTTATCAAACAAGTCTCTGAGATACTCCGCATATGTTGGTTCCATGTTTTCTTCAATCACCACTTCACCAGTAGGCTCTCTGGCCAAGTGTCCAAAAACTAATTCGTGCGGAGAGAATTTCGTTCCTTCGTGTACGGAGGTATTGTAGGAAAACATGGCTAATTCCACCCATTCGTCCCAATTTCTGGAATTTTCGATGTATAACTTAAGATATTCAATTAATACATGATGAGATCTTTCGATTGAACCGTTACTTTGTGGGTGATATGCCGTCGTGGTATATTGTTTAATGTGGAATCTCTTTGCTACTTTCTTCATTAATGCGGATGTAAATTCGCCCCTTGATCAGTGAGAATAGCCCTTGGCGACCCGAATCGACAAATAAATTGTTTTACAAAAACGTCCGCTATCTCAGCTGAAGAGATTCCTCCTATCGGAATCCCGATTGAATACTTTGTCAACAAATCTTGGATAGTTAATATATATCCATTCCCTTTTTGAGTTTTTGGTAATGGACCGACGATATCCATACCAATTTTGTCAAACGCTTTGCCTGGTGTGTCTGTAAGTACCATTGGTTGTTTCGTTTTTATCCTTGTGAGCTTCTTCAATTGGCATTCTTTACATGTTCTTACGTAATCTTGAATTTCCCTTTTCATGTTTTCCCAATAGTAGTGTTGTCGTATTCTTTGATAAGTTTTTGTTATTCCTTTGTGTCCTGCTACGCATGATTCGTGTTTCTCTCGTATTATGTTGTTTCGCGCTTCCACAGGCGGGGAGATCACTTCCCCTGTGCAAATTGTAATAGATATGGTTTTTTCCATAAATATTTCCTTTAATTTCCTGATTGTATACCGCCAGGGTATCTCCTCCAGGTTTCCTTTGCTAATGCTGAAGGATGTTAAGTGTTTTTCATTTACTACGTCCAGTAAAGACCTTAATGAATTTAGTAAATTTTCGGGTGTTACCGAAATATTTCGATCTTCCTTTATCGGTAGGGATATAATGTATTTCCCGGAATCATGATTCAGTCTTGCTCTCTCCAACATTAAATTTTCATAACGGGGCAATTTCCCTGTCTCCTTCATTTCCAAAGCTCCTTTATCTAACGGAGTTCCTTGTAGATCGATGAATATTACTTTGTGATCAGTTACTCTCGTAATCGAATCTCGTGTTTCCGAAATTCTTAGTTCCGCAAGTACCGCAGGTCTCGTATCCCTTTCTTGTTGTTGGTATGATTCAGAGATTGTTACAGAAGGTTCTCTTCTTCGCTCATTGTATCGCTGTCCCTTATTTCTTGGGTGATTAGTTCTTCGTCTCTGTTTGCATCGATTTCGGCTAATGCTTGGTCGAAATACTTTATGGGTGTTTCTTCTAAGGCGAGGTGCTTTCGTATGGAAGTTTTTCCTTGTTTTTTCAATATATCACGTTGCGATAACTCGCGTGGTTTAGCTTCGAATATGGGAGAGTCCTCAGTTGATGTATCCAGTTCAAATCTTTTTGGGGCAGGATATCGACTCAGTGTATCTTCTTCTCTTTTCCTTATTGGTAGACAGACCTCAGGGGGGTTTCTAGATAATGCATCTGCATTCGCGTTCGCCCTGCCTTCTTTATGTATGATATCGAATTCGAAGTCTGACAATTTTAATTTCCACTTCCAAATTCGTGAGGTAGGATCTTTGATAGAATGCATCCACACTAAAGGCTTATGGTCGGTTACGATAGTAAATTTTCGTCCGTATAAATACGGTCGGAAGTGCATTGCGCTATAGATGATTGCCAAACATTCCTTTTCTATAGTAGAATAATTTTGTTCAGCGGAATTTAATAGTCGCGAGGCGTATGCTATCGGTAGGTCTTTTCCGATCGGTCCTTGACTCAATACCCCACTTATTGCATATCCTGATGCGTCTGTCGTAAGGTTAAAGGGTTTAGAAAAATCCGGGTATTGCAGAATAGGTTTCGTCGTTAGAGCTGTTTTTAAACTGTTGAATGCGTTTTCCTGATCTTCTGTCCATTTAAAGGGGGTGTCTTTCTTTAATAGTTGTGTCAATGGTTTTGCGACCTTGGAGAAATCGGGTATAAATTTTCTGTAGTATCCCGCTAGTCCCAAAAACTGTTTGATATTTTTCACCCCTTTTGGCCGTGGAAATTTCGATACGGCTTCGATTTTCTTTGGATCGGGTTATACGCCATCTTCACTAATTATATGTCCTAAGTAATTTACTTCATGTCGTAAAAATTCGCACTTATCGGGTTGTAATCGTAATTTAGCTTTCCTTAGTCTTTCCATTAATCTGTTAAATTTAATTCTGTGTTCTTGAAGGGACCTTGAATAAATTACTATATCATCCAAATAGACAAATAGTTCTATCCCCTGCAGTCCAGATAACACTGAGTTCATCAGGCGTTGAAATGTTGCTGGGGCATTTTTTAATCCAAAGGGCATTCTTTTGTATTGGAAGTGTCCGTAAGGTGTCGAAAATGCAGTTTTGTGGGCGTCCTCTTGTGACATACGGATCTGGTGAAAGCCCGATGCCAAGTCAAATGTAGAGAAATATTTTGCACTTCCCAATTGGTCCAATATTTCTGTGATGTTGGGGAGTGGAAAAGCGTCACCGATCGTTTTATCGTTCAACTTCCTATAATCGATAACTAATCTCCAGCGTTTATTTCCTTGCGAATCGGGGTTTTTCGGTACAATCAATAGCGGAGAATTGTATGGAGATATCGATGGTTCCACGACGTCTGTGTCTAGTAATTCCTGAATTTGTCGATTTATCTCTTCCCGATGTACTGGTGGATATCGATACTGTTTGGTATTAACTGGAATATCGTCCGTTGTGATTATTTTATGTTCTAGAATTTCGGTTGTTTCCAGTGTTTCTCCTGGAATGTGAAATCTATCCTGATTTTTACGGATCAATTCTTTGACGTTTTTCCTTTCTTCTTCGTTCAAGTGCTCGAGTCGTAGTAATCCAATTAGTTTGTCATATCTACTTTCTGTTGATTTTAAAATTGTATTGCACGACGTAGTAGGAAGCGGGGTGAGGGTTTCAAATTCTTTAATTACCATTGTTGGTATCGTAAATTCATAATTCCTTGAGGTAGTGTTTATTATTTTCATGTAACCCTTTCCCTTGTGATTCCTCACAACTGCATTGCCAAAATAAATCCCCTTGATCGGCTCGATTCTGGGAATAAATCCCTCTTTTATTTCTGGATTTGCTATATTAATTGAGCACGTTACTGAACTTCGTTTTGGTATGGTTATTTTTTCTTTATTATCGAAGGGAATGTAAATATTTCCCCATTTGATATGCTTTTTCTCGTAATCCAGCCGAGCTTCGCATCCTGCAAAAAATTCGGATCCTAGGATTCCGTCTTGATCGATCAGCAATGAGTCATCAACTACATGAAAAATAACTGGATGGCCCGCAACCTGTATTACTGTCTGCCCTAGGGAGACCAGGCTCGTTGCCGTAATTCCTCGAACTTCGACTGATTCCTTTTCGTTGATGATAGCTGAATCGGGTAAAGCGGGTTTTTTTATGATATTAATTTCTGATCCAGAGTCCAATAATAAACTTGTCTTGGTTTTTAAATCTGGGGAAACTATTCGTGCAGTTGGAGTTATTGGAGAGTCATTTAATTTTACTGAAATAACCCGGAGGGGTCGTCTTCCAAATCTGAGTCCGACTCCTGGTGGTTTTCCTTCGTCGGTTGCTTCCGCATTACTTTTTCCCTTTGGCCTTGAAATTCCGGATTTTCCGCCCGTATTTTCGCATGGCTGCGGGATGACTCCATCGCAGTATTTAATGGTTGTTCGTTTGACTTTACAGTCGGCGTTACGTTTGCTCTGTCCCTCGTCGTAGGTTGTGAAATCGATCTCGCGGGGGTGGCTGGCCTCGTATTGTTTATCATCGTAGGCGCCGGTCTCCTTGTTGCCGCTTGTATTCTTGGGCGATTCGACGTATCGTTCCTTCGAGGTTCGCCCCATTCCCTCGAAGGACGTGTTAGGTTTCCCGATTGTATTGAAGCATAGGGTGTGATTATTCCAGCATCTACTCGGGCTTTAAATTTGTAACAGTCTTTTATTAGATGCCCGGGTTTTTACAATAGTTGCATGTAATAATACCCTGTCCCGAAGCGTTCGAATAATTCTGCGATGGAGGTATTGATCTTCGATCTTGGCGATTGTTCCTAACATTGTTGTTGTTGTTCAAGGGACGTACGATGTCTCGTTTGTAATAGTTCGGTAGTGTCGGTCGCTGGGGTCGCGTTCTATCGTTTATTTGTTTCAACTCTTGTGTTGCCTTAACGGCTTGACGATACGCGTCTTCCAAGGTGTGGTACCCTGCTATCTTTACTCGCACATAGACTTCGTTCGGGAGTCCTTTAACGAAGGCTTCACTCGTTTCCCAGTCTATCGTCTCTTGGACGTCGGGGGATATAATGCCGTAGTCGTCTCTTTCTCCGTCCATTATTGCTAGCCTAAGGTTTCTAACGCGATCTATATAGTCTAGAACGTCTTCTCCCGGTCGTTGAAATATCGTTGCTATTCTCCTTTGTATTCGTTTAGAGATTTCATTGGACCGAACATATCTTTTAATTTATTCCCGAAATCATTTAGAATCATCAGTTCGGTGTCTTCGATGGCGAGAAGCGCGTGTCCACGAAGCTTATTTGTTAATAATTTTACTAACTGAGGTTCTTGATACCTAGGAACCATGTTTCGCGCGCGCTCGCATGCTCTTAAAAATTGAAATACCGAGGGTCGATGTCCGTCGAACACTGGTACCGACTCGATCGCGTCTTTTAGTTTAATCGGTTGAGAATATCTACCTGGCTGCGTTGTCTCTTGTTGAGTTGCCGGCTGCGATACGGTTGGCTCAGGTTTTGTAATTCATTAATTTTTGCACTCATGTCGCGAAAATTCGCATCCCACGCTTTAATTTTTTCCGATAACGTCAGGATCACGTCTTCATCTAATGCTTCTAATCTGGTCGCCATTATTTCTTAGATATTTATTTTATCGATAACTGTACAACTTTAATCCTCTGTGCAGCGTATCCCACCGCTGCCACCAAAAATTTATTACTATACTGTTACGTTCTCGTTTACTTCTTTAATTGTATTAGTCGCTAGTTTGGTCGAGAAGGATAAAGGATAATAGTACTCGGAATATATTTTAAATTTTGAATAATAAGGTAGTTGCTGCCACCAGAAATAGTCTAAGGACTATTTCGAGAGAAAATTTTGTTTATTTTGTTTTTTTATTCTATATATGTACTTTTCCTTTCCGTCTATAGTGTCTAAGTCTGATGTCGTGTTGGTTTCCCTTTCGCTTTCAATGTTTGGTGTATTAATTGGGTAGCGTTACTTATTTCAATGCGACTGTTAAATAATTTCCACCTTTTCGGCTAACCTGCTATGGGCAGGAGTACTAGCGCGGGAGAGGATTAAAGTTATTTTGAAATAATGGTTAGACTATGATAAACAAGGTTTACTCAATTTAATTGAATTACAATATCGCTAGGAGTCTCGCCCAAAGATGACCAACGTCTGCTAACAGTGGGACGAGAGGAACGAAAACCCGCAAACGTTTCCAATGTTTGAAAACACCGTAATCAACACTACGTTAGATCACTGGTTAATACAGCGAACGGTCGTTATGATTTCAATGTCTCGGGTATTCCTTCGCGTTGATTATGTTTTGATACTTTATTCTTCGATTTGGATTGTTGACGAATGATTTTGCTTTGATGTCGAATCTCGTACGACGCCGAAATTAACGGAGAAGAAATGATGCAGAATCGAAACTCTCGCCTTGCTTGTATATGTTAGGGCGATAAATTCTTGAATTCTAGCTCGTCGTTGTCTCGCTTTTCAATTTATTTAGACTCTACAATTTCAACAATTATTATATCTGTCTAATTGGTTAACAATTGACTCGCGGCTGACGACAATGTTTGAATTGTCGGATTCGCACGCCTAGGGTTACACCCTTGTTGGTAACTTTAACTGCGGACTCGCGTATCGGAACTTTGACTAACTTTTAATTATTAGCGGATTGACAATAGCAGACTCACCCCGTGTACCGGTTTCGTCGACTAACAACAATTAACTAAAAATCGCTTTGTGCTAGGATGCTAAGCCTATTCATAGCTCAATTTGCCCTTGAATAATTACCACGTATCGATTTATTCCAAAGGGACTCGGGGTGGGGGTTGTCTAAGTTTTCACATTACTGTGTGCTCCATTCATTTCTTATACTATTTACATATTGTTAGTTTTTTCCGGCACGTGTGGAGCGCGGGACGTAACAGTAGGGGGGTGATGTAGCGGTACATGAGTCATACTTGTTGTCCTAAAGAGTTAAGACCGTTAGGCTACAAGTTAGGAAAAAAAACAATGTCACCGCTACCGATAACCGTCGTAGGAAGGCAAATTCGAATTCCCCGATTTCCCTACGACGACTATAAATTAACACAACGCGATAGCGAAAGACAGTATCTTATCAAGTGCGCTTAGCGTTATTAGCGAGTTTTTAGTAGAATCCGAAGTGACTCACGCGAATATATCGTATACGTGATTATACGTTTGCGAGTATTTATCCCGCGATTTTATATTGCGATTTGTACTACGCATCAACGACTAACGTCTACGTTATATATATATTAATTTATTGGTTTAAATACAACTGACGGTTATAACAAAAAGTCTCGTCATTGAATCTCACAAACTACGTCCTCTCCACATTCCAACGTCCACAGATATATTCGCGTGAGTCGCTCCGGATTCTGCTAAATACTCGCTATAGCTCGATACGAACTCGATAAGATGATGATCGTTCGCTATCGCGTTGGGTTTATTTATACTCGTCGTAGGGAAATCGGAGAATTCAAATTTGCCTTCCTACGACGGTTATCGGTAGCGGTGACATTGTTTTTTTCTAACTTGTAGCCTAACGGTCTTAACCCTTCGAGGCAACAAGTATGACTCATGTACCGCTACAGCAGTTTTCATTTCGATAAATATTTATTTATATCTTGGTGCTACCATGCTTCAATGCGAGTATAAATATAGAAAAATTTTGTAGTGGAGAATGTAGTGGATCAATAATTTATAATGTGAGAAATTGCTGCTGCAACCCGTCAAATATGTTTACAATAAATAGAATAAATAAGAATAAATATAAATCGTCGTCGAGAGACGCTCGTACAAATGTATTTGCAAAGCTAGCGTATGATCGCTCGAGGAAAACTCGGTAACTAATACTCGGATAATGAATCGGATAATAACTCGTAGATATTCGGTATATATTCCGCCTGCGATCTCGTCCGTATATTTATACTGGTCGGGGGAGTCAGATAATTTGAATTTGTCTATAGTCGACGGTTGCCTGTAACGGTGACTTTGTTTTTACTAATACAGGTAAGTTGAGCGTCATTGCTGTGACCGCTTTCTGAGGCACAACAACAAACATCGGATAATCTTAATCCGCCTTGTCCTATGACTCATGTGCCGCTACAATATAAAATGTAAATTCATGAAAACACCAATAATTTACATATTTTTAAGAATTCTTTAAATTATTATTAATACGAGACTGAATTTAGCGTCGATATACAAATATTTCTTAAATATTGAATGTGGTAGAGGCTCGTAGAGAATAAAATCCTAACCCGTATTTTTGTATATGTAGCAATCAGACAATTGTTGAGTGCGGCCAGTATATTGTAAAAACAGAACATAGTGAGTACAACGAACAGAAAATTCTATGATAGATTTTTTCAAGCGAATGCTTGAAAAAAAGAGCGTCAAAAAATACCACTACCAAGTAATATCTCTACATGCAGGAGCATTATTCATTCTTTTATTATTAGTAGATTGCGAATTTTTATACAAGTGCATATTTTTCAGTTTACATAGATTTTGCATATTTTATATGTCGGGTTTGAGGTAGGACCGGGGTTGTGGGCGTTTAATGAATCTTCACTAGACATCGCTGTGGTGTAACGTATAGTTTATTAACACAAGTGTCGATACGGCCGTAATAACAATTAACCGCGGTGGTCACACACTCGTAACGCTAGCGACAATGAACTTAGGTTCACTAACAAATCCGCGGTCAACGGGATGATAGTATTACGTACTCACAAAGTTCAAGTCAGACACTTTATTAACAAGAGGTGAAATATTCACTGATCGTAAAGGTCGTATTCTTTTCGTCAAAAGATCGCACAAGAGAATGACTCTCCGTCTTGGTGATGCCACCGAGGAAAATTATATGGGGTGTGTCTAAGGACACGAGATCCTCGGATTCGTCGAGGAAAGCCTTCGTTCGGAAGGTGAGGGAAATTGGCGTTGCTGCTAATTGATCAATCTCCATATCGGTGTTTAGAAAAAGATGCTAGCCGCCCTTGAGGGAAAGTTGCTAGCGGGAAGCGTCGTTCGTGGAAGAGATAGATTTCTCCTATCTTCCCGTAGTTGTAACAAAAACTCTTTGTCTGTTTGAAGGACTTTAGTTAGCTAAATCTTAAGATTTATAACGGGTCCTCAGGCTATCTAAGCATATACTGTGAAGATGCGTTGACGTCTGGGAATCATGTTACCCGAAGGGTAGAGACTGCGTGTGGCGAGCCGCGGGACAGAAACTGTTGAAATGTTTACTGCCACGTGCCGCTACGGCTATTTCTTTAAGGAGAGCTATAGAATTACTTTCGTGCCTTTGTTAGACAAAACGTTCATCCCTTGACCGCGGCTACGTTCGGCGACTGATTGTCGCCTCGAGCCCAAGCTCACTATCATAAATCTCAAACAAATACAGTTCGATTAGACGACGACATTTATTTAATTATAGCTACATTAGAAACTACATTACGGTATTAAGGAGTTTTCCCGAAGTTCCAAGGGAAGGCTCCGGTGTCTTTTCATCTCCGACATATATAAACGATATACGTAATTGAATATATTACATATCTTTTTCTGATTGGAGTTTTATTTTTAGCAATATATGATTAATGAATTATGATTCATGTTACGGTTGTATTCTGTTCTTTCTCTGAATCTGGAAACCGCGTGTTGTGCCATGTCGAGCCGTTGCTCAACGAGGGTCACTTTTACAACCATTGTTTAAAAACAAACGGCCTCGAGCCGATGTATCTGTTACAAGCCCTAGACAAGACGAAGACCAAAGACGCTCCCGGCAACATCAGCCTCTTAACCTCTTCTACTTTTTCCCACTCCACAGAATCCCATGGAAACTCCTTCGAACATTCCCTAACAACTTTTCGCAGCAACAAGCCAATCTTCTCTTTCGGAAAATTTTCCGCGAGCCGTAAACAGAATAGAAACAAGAGGAATCACGTATTATATTACAACTTATATGTTAGCATCAAAATATATATGTTAGCATCAAAACTGTTGCCAAATCCTTTAAACCAAATCTCAACGTCGACTCGACTTTTTTTCTGAGGAGAGGAAAATGCATTACGCATACCCTGTACCATGCGTTCATGGGTTATGTGGGACTCGGCCAGCTGACATCGCCATACCCACTAGAAACCCCTCCTCCTTCCCGGCTCCAACGGTACTCGAGGTTCCAACCCGGCACAATCATTCGATAATACTTCGGATTGGCCTCTACTCAACGTACCCTACGCTTTTACCTCTGCTACCACCGCTCTCCTTCTTCCTCTTCCGGACCGTCCACCCCGCATCTCACAATCTCTTTTTCCTTACGCTGCCGTGACTTCATCACTCGCGTCCAAAATTCAGTGAATTTCCATACTCCACTCGATCTCCCAATCGATCTCGAGCGAAGTCCTCTCCTCCACCCATCTGGGGCACTTAAACAGGACATGCTCAGCGTCATCCGGGTCATCCCCACAATCCCAACAACTAGTATGGCTCTCCCTTCTGATCTTATATCGATACTGGTTAAGAATGCCATAACCAGTAAGGATCTGCATCACATGATAGTTGATCCTCCTCCTCATGAAGGTCAAGGGATCCCTGATCAACCTTCTTGTCCATTTGTCAGGATTGTGGAATGACCATTCAATTTTCCACCTATCCTCGGCCTCTTGCACTAGCCTCTTCCTCTCCTTCGCCAAACCATGCATCTCGCCCTGCACCTCCTCTTCTTCCCCGCACCGCCATCTTCTCATCGTCACGTACTCCTCCTACCGGAGCTTCGTCTTAATATGTATTCGTCTTAATATGGGCACACTGCCCGTTACCACACACAGTGCCCCGTGCGACACTGTCTTGTACGCCGTCGACGTCCGACCAGCCCCGCCCTCTGAGCACTGATCAAGATCTTCTTGTTTCTTACCCTACCTAGGGCAGATGCCCATATCGGCGCAGCATACAATACCACCGACTCCCAAACTCCGTAGTACAACTTTCTTACAGAGTCGGTGGGTCCGTTTACATTAGTCAGAAGGCTCCTGATGGTACCTACGAACCTCTCCGACTTATCGCACGCTTGCTCCAAGTGCGAGGAGTATCTCCTGGTGTTGTCCAGTAGCACCCTCAGATATTTAATTGCTTCTTTGTTAGCCATCTCTCCACCACCTACGTCAAGATTAAAATCTTTTGGAACGCGTTTCCCGGTCAGCAGGATTACTTCGGTCTTCTCCCGTGCCAGTCGAAGCCCCGTGTCCTTGCACCAGTCTATGACCAGCTTGACCAGTCCACGGACTAGTGAGACCCCTGAACTGACCCCTGAGGCACCCTCGCATATACGTTCATTCCTACTTCTCCATCTCGGCAGTAGGCAGCTATTCTCCTATCCGACAGATATTCGTATAGTATTCCCAGCAGCTGACCTGGCAAACGCTGATCTTTAGCCTCCACTAGAATCCCTTTCCAACTCAACGTGCTGAAGGCATTCTTTATGTCCAAGGCGACCAAAACGCAGACCAGTCCTCTCTTCCGGCATATTCCAGCGTGTCAATCGTACTCCTGAATCCATATTGTTCCCTGTGGCAGTATGCTAATCAGCCTATATGAAGATGACAACAGCGGGTCCCTTGTCGGTTTTGGCAAAAGAACCACCATCGCCAGCTTCCACACCGCCGGGATCCGCCCAACCCTATATATGCAGTTGAACAGGTCCAGGAGCCGCCAAAACCGTTGTTCCGCGACGATATTGACAATCTGTCCAGGAACCCCATCCACACCTGCAGCTTTCTTCGGGTCGCATCTCGCTAATGCTGACCGCAGGTCTTCCTCCGTTACGCGCAGGTCATGTGGCTCTTCTTCTTGCGTCCGCAGGATGCGAGAGTTATGGCCTTCATCCGACTGCTCCACTCAACTGGTGACGAAAAGGTCGTCAAGAATCCTCGTAACCCTGTCCCTGATAAGGCTCTCCGGTGGTCAGTTACGTGCCATTTTCGCTCTTACCACACGATACGGCCCGGGGATGTTATTCCAGTGTTGCGCAGAACTCCCTCCACTTCTCGTCCTTACTGCGCTCGATCGCTCTTTTCATCCTCTTTCTTGCCTCCTTAAATTCTTTTACCAGGCCAGCATTGTCTCTACCAGCACCCACTGCCTGCTGCGCCCTTCTCAACCCGGACAACTCCTCGTTCCACCAGTGGTTGATACTTCTCCTGCCGCGCGGGGGAAAATCGTTTTCAATTCGTCGGCACACGTACGTTCCATACCTTTCTGGAAGTGGGCGCCGTGTGTCGCGTCGTCGTTCGCCGTAAAATCGAGGTTCTCGTCGAACCTCCTCAGGAATTTACCCGCGTCAACGTTCTCTCGGTTGAGTACTTAGCACCACCTCGCGCTGGTTTCCTTCTACGGTTCGAGAACTCGTGTAATAAAAACAAGTGATCAGAGGCAGAGTACCAATCCTTAGCGTTTACACTTTCGTGCTTGCAGCACTTCGCATACCTAGGCTCCTTCGTGCATTTTTTCATTAAGTGCTCGTTGCTGCCACATATCCTGCACAGTTCCCTACCCGAACACGACATCGTGCACCTCGCAGACGTTGGACTATTGGGCGCACAAAATGGCCACTTACCCCGGACTTGTCACTGCCACTAGTCACTGCCACTTTCAAATGGCCCGCGCGACGCGCTTTCGGCACGCGTGTCAATATGGCTGCGTTCGTGTAGTTCCCCGGGTAGGTCGTGCAGCGGCGCTGTTGTCACGCGTCTCAATATGGCTTCCTCACCGTTATAATCTAACACTCGGTTTATTTTCGACTGTAACGTCTTTCCAGACCGGATTCCGTTGGTTCCTGCACTCACTTTTTTTCACAGGCACTAGCCTTTTACTCTGGTTAACTTCCTTGTCCGAATTCTCCAGTTTTCCCGGAAATTTCGATCGCACTCACAGCCCCCTCCTCTCTACGACTGCTCACACGCGCGTCCCCGGGCGACACTCTCTAAATATTGAACCCCTGGCCCCCCACTAAATCAGTTCGATTTTTAACGCGAAAAGCATGTTGGATCGTTTTTTCAATGTTTGATAGAACTTTGTCTATCAGTCGTTCACTACTCCTTGCTATTTACGATATATAAAGATCAGCACGGAATTCCCACGCGACCTGCGAAAACATAAGAACTTCGTATGCCTCTCTATCTCGCTTCCTCTTGATTACACACACTATCTCTCTCTCTCTCTTCCTCTTCCCTGTTCTCTAATTTTCATAAAGTAACAATACACTTCTTTCTTTTAGTTCCGTATTTATTCACCAGCGATGTGACGTACTTATTGCATAATGGATGTCTTGTTAAACCAGATTTATCGACACGTGAGAACTGTCGACGAACGACGGTGAAAAAGAACGTTATTCCTCACAGAGTCTTTAGTTAAATAGAGAAGATAATGTTTGGGCGAAAAAGCCTTGTCGCCAAGGCAGCTAGGTCCAGGAGAGGAAAAAAGCACGACACGGAGAGAACGGAAACGATCGTTGGAGCCGAAAAACAAAAACGATTCCAGAAGCCTTGCACATACGGTTCTTGTCGATCGAACGCGCGTTTCTTTCTTATCGGTCGATGCTCGAGTCTCCTTCAGCCTGGTTATCCATTATGCAAAACTTAGTGAGATTCGTTGCGGGTTTTTTTCTTGTCGCGACGCGCGCCCAAAATCGAGCACAGTCACGCGGGCGTCTCGACCTGTCACCGTTTAGATTTCAACTAAAGGTACCGGCTGGATTGCGGGTGGCCTGCTCATGAGAAATTGAGAGCAAACTAGCCGACTAACAATGTGTCATTTTGTTACATGTCTTATAGAACGATTTTCTACTTTATATAACGTAACATGAAATTAGCATGTAGACAAATGAACTAGAAACGCGCATTAAAGAATTTTACAGAACGCGATATAAAGCATTTTGTTATTTGCACGCATGTGAATTCTCAACGACGATAAAACTACCGAAAAATCGACGAAAAAACTAAATTGATATCATAATTGAAAAATAAAAAGATATCCCTCGGAAGCAATCGTATTTAATCTATGAAATATTTGTAGGATCGTAAATCTCAGGATAATTCAGGGATCGATTCTAAGTCTGAAAATCGAGTTTATTGTAAAAATACTTAACAGAGGTAAACAACAATTAATAATAATTAATAACAATAAATAATAAATAATAAATAAGCTTTGTACAAGGTCTACCTGAAAATCGAGAATCGATTTTCAACGTCCTAAACTACCACTCTTCTTCTGTTAATCTTCAATACTCTAAATATTAATTTCCTTCTTGTGACCGTGTCTGTCTCTAATGCTCGAAATCCTTCTTCTTCTCTAACCGTCCGTCTGTGTACTGACTGTTTTGGCGAATCGATTATCCGTAACGACAAATAAGGTCACATTGTCCGTTAAACAGAGAAAGTCTTTTTGTTTATCCGCATTTGAACTCTTAGGGAGTTTACATATTTATTATTGAAATATATTGTTTCTGCAGCCTGCAGCTAAGCGCATAAATAACACAGAAGTATATTAAATTCAGACATAGAATACGATCACGTTCGCATGTTCGCCAGAACAACTCTCCGACTGCTGCGTGAGAAAACTTTTATATGTCATCGTGTGCACTCAAATAAAACTTCGTGTGCTTTTTTGTCATTGCGCTGCCCGCGAGTTTTCTACCTCGAAATGATGACCCCACCTTTGCGATAGGAAATCCACGATACATCGGCTATAAAAGAAAATGAAAGGAAGGACGTGTACATGAAAAAAGATTTCGCGAAGCAGCAAATTTTTTATAGCCCTATCACTCGTTTAATTGAGCCTGTATCGTGGGATCCATTCTATCTAAGTGGCCGTGAATAGAGGCAAGAACTCAAATCCGAAATTGAACGAAAAAGGACCACGAATACTTCTTCGTAGAACAATTATTTTTCTAGCAATAATGTTGATCGAAATTAAACTCGGAATCTATCTCGAAAATATGGGGAACTATTTTTTCTTCGTTCTCGCTCATTTCTTTGGAAAAATTCTTTAGAAACATTCTTTAAGAATAGTGAAGGAAAATGATATTTCATTTCCTTCTATTATTTTAATTTCCTTTGTTATAAGTTGTGCTGCGCTTATTTAATGGAAAGAAGAAATATACGTCTTATTTAAATCGTTTTCATTTAAAATTTCGTAAAACATCATTCTCCTGAAGTATTTGTATATTATGTAAAATTTATTATTTAGTATGTGGAGATTAGGTTGTGTATAGATATAATTAAACAATGCGGATGGAATGTTGCTGTCGCAATCCGTCGAGTATATTTGAAATAAATTATTGAACGTACACTGAGTCGTAAATACAATAAATAGCTCGGAATAAATACGCGTTATAATTCGTCACGGAGATACTCGTTATGCGCTGTCGATATTCTGTTGATCTCTGTTGATACTCACTTGATACTCTCTTGATACTAAGTCGCCCGCGATCGAGTCTGTTTATTTATACTGGTCGGGGAAGAGTCGGAAAATTCAAATTCGTCTTCATTCGACGAGTTTGTAGCGACGACATGTTCATGTAGCGGCGACATTGTTTTCCCGGAGTTTATTTGTTCTTACATTACTTGTAATCTAACGGTCTTGATACTCCGAGGCAAAACAACAACATGATTTGAATTGTCCTCCGACTCATGTGCCGCTACAAGTATATACACTTATTTATTGATTAAAGAAAGGGTCGGCTCCGTTGAAAAAATTAATCTTCTACGAAATTTTCATCTCTTACATATGAAACTCTAGTTATTTATCTTTAATTAACATATGTAACAAACTTTCTTAGAAGCTACTTAATTGTGATGAACTGTGATGACTTGTGATGAAAAACGAATTAAAAATCCAATTTTTATATCCAGCGATTTATTCGATTCAATTTTCTTCGAGGAACGTATTCTCGTATACATGTACTTTACACGAACTGAGTTCTGCTTTTTAAAAACTGATGATTTTTCATTTTTTGCATAAGGCATACCACACATATCATAAAATTCAACAAAAATACGTGCCGACTGGTATCGTGTTAAACAAAGTTGGCAGAACTGCTGTTATTAGCAATAGTATGGGCAGTTAAACGTCTCCGACAGTATCTACTTTGATGACGATTTACCGTTAGAACAGATCACCAAGATCTTAAATGGCTTCAGAATTGTAAAGACCCTTCATCAAGACTTATACGATGGAGACTGAAATTCGAGGAATACCAATACGACATAGAATATACTAAAGGCAAAGACAACACTGCAACTGACGCACTCAGTGGAATACAATGTACAACCAACGAACCAGTTACGCTTACGAACGAAGAACTTAACGCAGAACTTGACTCTGAATACGATATTCTATTTGAGTATGGACTATGGATCGTATCTAGCGAGAAACCAAAATACTTAAAGATCTGTCCTAACGACAAAAGCTTCTGCCAACTGAAGAAAACACAATTTGGAGACTATGAACCTCGAGCATGGCTGAACAAGATAGGGAATATCCTTCAAAAGAATAAAAAGATAGGTTTTGGAGATTACGACTTCACAGAAACCGAAAAGAATGAAATAAAAAGAATGATTCAATTCTACAACAGAATCGATGAAAATAAAGAATTTACATTAGTATGGGAACCAATCCAGGCATTTACTGAAGAAGAAATCGTGGACTGTTGAATTTGGAGTTAGGTTGGGGTTATTGCCCCTAGCGCTATCCCCCCTTCTAGTCGTGGTCCGTTGGGACGGCGATAAAGTGGCTCTAGGCTGCCTAACCGCCATCCCCCTCCATCGCGTTATCCTACAAGGGTGAGAGTTTTTCTTTCTCTCTCTTTTTGCTCGCTCCTTTGCGAGCATAACTCGCTCGCAGAAGAGGCGGACAGCCGCGTATTCCTGTGGCCCGTTCAGAATCGCTTCTACAATCGCCGAGGGGGTCAATCCTTCACCTATGACGTGCCGCAGGGTGTAGCGGGACAGCTCCTACGCCGGACAAAGCTCCAGCTTGTGCTGCGCCGTGTCCCTGCCCACCCCGCAGTGACAGATGTCCGTCGTCTGCTGCATAGCTACTCTAGAGCATGTTCCTGCGCTTACGACATTTGTTCTGAATATTGAAATAAATGTAACATATAAGAAAATCTCTTCTTTCTCTAACAGGAATTATGCGTCTACTGTTAGAATAATTTTTCTCTTAAAAATTCTTGATAGCAACAGATTATGAAACAAAATTAATGATTCCTATTAGCGCATCAAATTGTAGCGGAGAGAATGACACTCTGTTTGCACTATAAATTAAAAATTCTGTTTCATCCGAATCTACATCAGATCCTCTTTACAGTTGCGACAAGAAGCTATATTTCGAAATAACTTATTCTCCATCTCACTGTGGATTTCAGGGTGTAGGCCGGCTCAGTGTCTACGCACTCAAAATACGATGATTCTTTAAGCAGTTAGTTGGTCGAAAGACGCGCTTCACAAGTAACAAAATTGAAGATGAGGGAACATATCCGTGTGTTTATTACATCTGCCCTTTTTCGCGAGCTTCGCGTCGGCTTACGGAGGCGTGCTTGTTGCCAGTCAGAGTTAATTTTGCGCATAGCTTGTTGTCGCATTCCCCGGAGACCAGGCCGCCGTGGTGGCGCGGTTTGCGTCTGTTTCTGAATAACAACGAAATGCAAAATGGTTCATAGCGATAGGAGATCTGGTAAGAGCGAGTTGTACACCGGCTATTCCTCAACCACACCGCCACCATCTTTAGCCTCCCAAGACCGCAAATTTTTCTTACGTGTATCTACCACTGGTAAGAGTCTCTTCCTCAAGATCCTCTCTTCGTCTTTCTTCCGTCCCTTGTGGTTCTCCACCACGCTGACGCTTCTCCGCGGACTATTCCTTGTCCGTGAGGGATTAATCCCTCTCCGGGGAATATTAGCCTCCTGTTTGCAGCTCGTCTCGTCTACCCCTTTCGAAGCTGTGTCTCTCGACTTTCGCCGATTTTCTTGACTGCCGAGACTGAATTGATATTGTTCGTTGCACAATCATTACGTGTACGAGATTCATGTGATTACTTCGAGGATGAGTGGAGCGGTTCTGAAAATCGAGTGGAAAACTTCATCTCTATTTCCCTTACCTTTCCTTTGCTTCGTCTCTTGTTGCGGTATAAATGACACAAAGGGTTAAGAGAGTAATGTGAATGTTGTTCAGAAAATTGAAAGGAATTAGGAAAGATGTTTACGTAACATATTCACTGCTATCGATGTATGCAAGTTATGAAACAACTATATTTTAGTGACAGTGAATGTATTAGGTTACTATAATATATCGAGCAAATTCTTGAAATTTATTCTCATAGTCGCAATTGAATAGAGTCGCTACAGTGTACATTGAAAAAAAAAGAACAAAATTACAAATGAAACGTTGCGTTATAACGTATCTTTGATCCTTTTAATATTGTAATGTTGAAATTCATATACCATTACAAGCGATAATGTAGATATTTGTACAAAATTATATTAACAAGGATATGAACACCAAAGGCGAATAAGGCTAGAACAGAATTATACAATTCCAAGACAAAATATTAATTTTCAACTATTTTCATTTTGTTCCTATTAAAAATTGATCAACCATTACGTAAAGATATTTTTAATGCCAATTATACTTAAACAAACTCTCTGCAGCACATTTAGTGATTTCGCTTTGTACAAACTCACTAAATAGTTGCTTGAACCGTGAAATTCATATTCGAATCCTCTATATCGTGTCCTTTTTAGGACAGCGTTAATTCCGCGAATTTTGTCAATGTAAACAAGATTTTTTACCAAATTCAGAATATTATCAATTAATTGTCAAACATGTTTCATATAATACACGCGATATACGTATACATACGTACAAATTTTCTATGGTAAGCGTTCAAACATTTTCGTCGGTTACTTTGAGAACGATGCGCATTAGATTTTCTTCCCTTCGTGTACTACGAAAGAAAGCCGTAGCACTTGAAACTTTTACTTCTTACCACGATGTCTGGTTTCAATTTTTAAAGAAGGCGTAATTTATGATTCGGGGGCCACCGAAATGATGCACAGACGGGCACGTAAAAAGTTTGAGCAGAAGAGAAAGAGAAGAAACCAATTAAAAAGCGAAATTCCACGAGCAATATTAAACATCGCTGCGATACTATATACCGCATCGTTATCTCGTTTTTCTTAAACGAAAAGTCGGTGATGCTACAAAAACGATAAAGTCAGACTCTGACGACGTCTGGCTGCTGAATGAATTTCCAGCTGGATACATTCAATCGATGTCGGTATAATTCTTTTTCAAAATACGAGAGAATGAACGCTTGAATCGGTATATCATCAGCAGAGATTAGCACGCATCGATTTTCCAAATTTCTAATTATAGTCGATCGTGGAAATATTCGAACAACAAAATAATTTTGATCTCGTAGCTTCTATTTTGAATAAATATAAGGTAGAAGCTAGTAGAAATTAATAAATTAACATGTTACATCGTGTTATAGTAAGCAAAGTATATGTATAAATACCAAAAATAAAAACTATTAATTTATTATGTAGGATTATTTTAATGTTAAAGAAAACTGGAAAAGAAGATGAATAATTATTAAAAGAACAACACCTATTGCTAGCATTTTCGTGAAAACTTATAATACTAAAGTTTCCAAAATTATACATCATCTGGAATCATAAAACGCAAAGCCTGAATGAACCGCGTAATTCTCGGCGTTGGCTAATAACAATTTATTTGAAATTAAATTGCGTGTGTTACCGAGAAAAATTTCTATCGCACCTCTTCAACTCTTCCGCGCGTCTGTCGATGCATGTGTAACTTACTTAAGCCACTGCAAAGTATATCCGAACTCGATTCTAACCCCAAGTTACATTATATAAAAAGAATGAACGTGAAGGAGTAATAGTTGTAGAAGAATTATGAGGGAAATATTCCAAAGTTCTCGGAGAACACTCGGAACTAGGTAAAGTCACTTAACGTTGTCTTGAAACGGTTAACGCACTTGGAATATTGTATACAAATCTGCTAGGAAAACAACACGTATTGCGAAATTTTTGTGCATCCCGTCGGTATTTTGTTACTTAGGCAAATATTTTTATTATTTTAAATATTGAAAATTATTTTCTAGTCTTACAAATATCTGAGATAGATTTCAGTTGTATATCGTTAAAATCTACCTTATTTATCTGATCCAATATTCAAAGAATAAAAAAATACTTGAGAAACAAAAAACGTTTGCAAACTATTTTTGATTGCAATTATTCGCGGTAATTTTAAAGACAGAATCGATGTTCATAAAACTTGTTTAAGCCTCTCGTCGGTAGTTCCACACAGACAAAATAAGTAGTGCCAATTACCGAGCATCGTAGAAGTATTGTTGAACTGAAGCAACGGTAGCAAGTGTCACGTGCCGCGACCCGCACGATCCGTAACGCGAAAGTAAATTGATAATTTCTTTCAAATCAAGGTAATTTAAAACGTTTATTTGAAACCGTGTTTACTGTATTTGAAGTGAAAGGCAGTTAAAGCCGCTAAAAGCTATATCTTGCGAAAACTTATCTAACTATGTCTTTATATTTACCTAATTATGTTTTTATAACGATATTACGACAATTTAAATTGTAAACAAAGTCGGCAGTTGGACAAACGTTGGGGATCTTCCCAAACATTTTCAAAAGAAAGACCCCGACGATTTTTCATCTCCGACAGATGTAAATAAGTGTAGCGATTCAGAGAAGTCAGTAATAATAATTATTATCGTTCGTCTATCGAGTATATTAATTACCATTCGTCTATCGAAGAGTTAGTTATCATTTTGTCAACCGAAGAATTTTATACCCGGCAGTCTGTCAGTCAATTGTCAATATCGAAATCGAGTAAGATTTGAATAAATCATTACCATATTGTCAATTTACTTTCGAACAATTTTAATCCTCTCTCGTGCCAGTACTCCCGCACATAGCAGCTTAGCCAAAAGTGGAGCTTATTGCCAGTTGCATTAAACGTCTGTTAACGCCACCTTCTTGTCGGCAACTAAATAGAACGTAACAATATATACAGATATAAAATTTTTGGTGGCAACGGTGGGATACGTTCCACGGAGGATTAAAGTTCTTACGAGTATTGACAAAATAAACAGAAAACATGTTGACCGCACGAGACTCACTGAGTGAAAACACGCTCTCGACGTTGTCAGAAAAAGTGAAAGCGTGGATTGAAAATTTTCGCGTATTAACCGACATGAGCCTAAGGGTTGTTAAATGAGAGGAAAACGCGCAGATAAGTAGGGTAGCAAACGAAACTGAGATACCTACATCATCGCCGATAACACCGCGAGATACCAGAGCGATCGAGGGTAACTCCCAACCGATTAAGTTAAAAGACGCGATCGAATCGGTATCAGTGTTAGACGGCCACCAGGCGTCTGCATTTCAGTTTTTAAGGGCGTATGAGCGCGCGCGAAATATGGTTCCAAGGCATCAAGAACTTCAATTGTTCAAATTATTAACGAATAAGCTTCGCGGACTCGCGTTTCTCGCCGTAGAAGACTGTCAGATAAAAAGTTTGAACGATTTTGGGAACAAATTGAAAGATATGTTCGGCCCAGGAAAAACCGTTAACGAATATAGGGGAGAATTGGGAACTGTATTCCAACGACCAGGAGAAGATATACTAGATTATATGGACCGCGTCAGAAATCACAGGCTTTCAATAATGGACGGGGAAAGATGCGAGTATGGCACCATAACCCAAGATGTTCAAGATACGATAGATTGGGACACAAAGGAGGCTTTCGTTAAGGGACTTCCAAACGAGATGTATTTGCGGGTAAAGGTAGCAGGATACCAGTCCTTGGACGACGCGTCGTACCGCCAAACCTTGAGAGCAACACGAGAATTGAAACAGGCAAGTGACAAAATACGATACCAACGTCCGACACCTCCGAACAATTATAACCGAGACAACGCTCATCCCCTGAACAATAACAACAACATCGGGAACAACCGCCAAGATCGGAGATTTATACCGCCGTTGCAGAATCGTCCAAACGACCCGGAACAAAACTCTATAACGTGTAATTATTGTAAAAAACCTGGGCATTTGGTAAAAGATTGCTATAGATTTAAAGACAGAGTAGACGCTGGGATAATTGTACCTCACGCGTCGGGGCAGTCAGGAAAGCAGCCAATTCCTTCGAGAGCAAGGGGCGAACCTCGAAGGAGCGACGCTGTGAATCGCCCAAGAGTACAAGCGGCAACGAGAAGACCGATGCCACAACCTTCGATCATTACAATAAAGCCATCGTACAATCGTGCATGGGAACGAATGGAATATCTGGAGAATCGACAATTAAAAGAGAAGCAAGCATACGGAAAAACAACCAAGAATGCGCAAGAATCGAATTCAGATTCGGAAGAAAACCTCTCCGAATTATTTGGATAAAGATAAACAAAACCTCGAGCACTCCAACCGCAAGAATAGTCTCCCCAGACTTGAAAACTAAAACTAATTTGCTATTAGACTTCGGATCAGAAATAAATATCATTAAAAAAACCTGCCTTACCCGATTTAGCGATCATCAACGAGCAAGAATCAATGGAAGTTCGAAGAATTTCGGCAACGAGCCTGGTCACCCTAGGGCAGACAGTAATACCGGTTGCGGGCCATCCAGTTATTTTTCATGTAGCTGATGACTCATTGCTGAATTTTTCGCAGGATGCAAGGCTCGTTTGGATTACGAACGAAAGCATATCAAGTGGGGAAATATTTATATTCCCTTCGATACAAGAGAAAAGGTAATCGTACCAAAGCGAAGTTTGGTACTGTGTACTATCAACATTGCAAATCCGGAGATAAACGAGGGATTTATTCCAAAAATCGAGCCAATCAAGGGAGTCTATTTTGATAATGCAGTTGTGAGGAACCATAAGGGACGATGTTATATGAGAATAATAAATACCACATCGAGAGACTATGAATTTACCACACCTACAATGGTAATTAAAGAATTTGAAAATCTCACCTCGCTCCCTAGCATGACGTGTAATGCGATTTCAAAATCAAAAGAAAATAGAGTTGACAAAATAATTGAATTATTACGACACTTGAACAAAGAGGAGAGAAAAAACGTCGAAGAATTAATTCGGAAGAATCAAGATAGATTTCATATTCCAGGAGACCATATTCTAGAGCATCGAATAATTAAAACGGATGATATACCAATCAATATTAAACAGTACCGTTACGCATCTGCACATCGAGAAGAGATAAATCGTCAAATTCAAGAATTACTGGACACTGATGTCGTAAAACCATCGACATCTCCGTACAATTCTCCGTTATGGATTGTGCCGAAGAAACAAGACTCGCAAGGAAACAAACGTTGGAGATTAGTTATTGATTATAGAAAGCTTAATGATAAAACGATCGGCGATGATTATCCGCTCCTCAACATCACAGAAATATTGGATCAATTAGGAAGTGCGAAATATTTTTCTACGTTTGACTTGGCATCAGGATTCCACCAGATCCGAATGGCCCAGGAGGATGCCCACAAAACGGCATTTTCAACATCGTACGGGCACTTTTAATTCAAAAGAATGTCCTTTGGATTAAAAAATGCCCCAACAATATTTCAACGCTTGATGAACTTAGTGCTATCAGGATTGCAAGGAGTAGAACTATTTGATTATCTGGACGACATAGTGATTTATTCAGGATCTCTTCATGAACGCGAAAGTAAATTTAACAAGTTAATGGAAAGATTAAGGCAGGCCAGGTTACGATTACAACCTGATAAATGCGAACTTCTAGGACGTGAAGTAAATTATTTGGGACATATAATCAGTGAAGATGGTGTAATGCTAGATCCAAAGAAGATCGAAGCAGTATCAAAATTTCCACGACCAAAGAAAGCAAAATACATGAAACAATTTTTGGAACTTGCAGGATACTATAGAAGATTTGTACCAAATTTCTCCAAAATCGCAAAACCGTTAACGCAATTATTGAAGAAAGACATCGCCTTTAAATGGTTGCAAAATCAAGAAAATGCATTCAACAATTTAAAAACAGCATTAATGACAAAACCTATTCTACAATATCCGGATTTTTCTAAACCATCTGGCAATCGTCTACTGCGCGATGCATTTCAGACCATACCATACCTGTATGGTAGGAGATTTACTATAGTAGCTGACCACAAACCGTTAGTATGGATGAATTCCATTAAGGATCCCACGTCGAGAATTTGGAAATGGAAACTGAAATTACCAGACTTTGAGTTTGATATTCAATACAAGGAAGGACGAACAAATGCAAACGCAGATGCATTGTCTCGAAACCCGCCAAAGGCATGTCTGCCGATTAAAAAGAGAAAAGAAGATTCGCCAGATCGATATCCACATCTAAAAAGATTTCAATTGGAGACCTCGATCGAGGACTCTGAAACAACTCGGCAACGAGGAGACTTACGGTACTTGCGGAATTAAAAATTTCGTAAACGCGAGACTCAGTTACGAGAGTGAACGATCATAAAGTGATATTCGTCAATATACAGGGCGCTCCAATAGATAAAGGAACCTTGAAGATGAAGGAATTAGGAAGGCTGCCACGTTACGAAAGGCTCATGTTGGAAAGAGCAAGGTTGAATCAAGACTACGGAAAATACATTGTATCCCTACCCGCAAAGGAAGACCGAAATATTTCTATAACGCCAGAAAATCTACTACCCAAAAAAAAAAAAAAAATTTAAAAAAAAAAAAAATTTGAAAAAAACCTTGAAACACACAATTAGGAAATTGAAGGAAGTATTTATGGGAAAAACCATAACTATCACCATCTGCACTGGCGAAGTAATCACACCACCAATTGAAATGCGAAATAATGTAATACGAGAAAAACATGAGTCGTCCGTAGCAGGACACAAAGTATTATTACTGGGAAAACATGAAGAAGGAAATTCAAGAATATGTAAGAACCTGTAGAGAATGCCAGTTAAAAATAAATAGAACGTAACAACAAGTATCGCATCGAACTTTGAGATTCTGTTTAATCACGGCGGGATCGCGAACGAAACTCCGGTTCCCGAAAGAAATCGCTGGGAAAGTTTCCAGCGTTCTGCATCGCTAAACGAGCAAAGGAGAATTTAGTAAAGCTGACGACCTAGAAGTATGGTCTTTCGAAGATCGTTAAGCGAACAGCTGCCTAGGATAATAGAATGTGAAAATACCAGTAGCAAATGAGAGACTTTTATTGCATTAAAATAATATCTTTAGTCACGAACATTGGTCGATTATTTATCGTAAAAATGATCAGCAACTGTATTAATGATATTTTTTTAACTTAGTTCTAATATAATCCATCTGTGTTTCTAACATCTATCTTATTTTCTAATCAAACTTGGAGAAATTTTATTCGAAATAAAAATAAACAGTAACATCTTGAAATAATAAATTATGTGTTAATTAATCTTAAACGTCGTTCATTTTCATTTCAGTTAGTTTAATTAAATTTTTGATTTTAGTCCCATAGTGGTAATCGCAATACTGGACATAAAATTGTATAAATGTAATATATTCATAAAAAAATGTTTACAAGTGTTCGAATATTTCCGTGAATCCGTGTACTAATAATTATGAAAAGCAAAATTCGGGGAATCTCACAAATTCCAGTCATAATTCAATGTACATCGCAATAAAAGCCTGTGCTCATATTCCTAATAAAATATCCTCGTTACTATAATAAGCCGAGACAAAGGCGGGTGGTACACGCATGGTGAACGAGTAATTTGAAGTTGCTTAGTTAAAGGGAAACAATTACACGAACTTATCTTCGTAAAGCCACATTTTAGAATTCCATCGCTAACGAAACGTTATTAAAAACCCAAATAAGCTATTGCTTAAGCAACTCTTGCTCAACGACTTTAGCGTTGCGTTACAACCTGTCGTGTTTTTTAATTCACTAGAATGACATGATAAAAAAAAAAAAAAAAGAAAAAAACCTATTCAAAGAGCGATTTTCAAAGAGCCATTTCGTGGTGTTTGTAATTTCAGTTTCTGCTCACTATCGTACTCGAAACATTTAAATACTACGGATGTTTTCAATGCTGTAACAGAGATATCGTGAAATAATAATTAAATAATGAAAGATTAAATTTTTAAGCTGTAGTTCTTTTTTAAAATCGTAAGTGGGTATATGAGCAAGTCAATATATACATATTACATAGCAAGTCGATTATAATCTTTTATTTTGACTTATTTCTTCTGTGTTCCACGTTTTAAAGATTTTTACTTTGATTACGATTCTTATGAAATTGAGGTATTTTTGTAAATAATTAGAAGCATAGAATCATCAGAGCATAGAAAGATCAGAGTATACGACCATTCCTGGTATTTAGTTTATTCCTGGAGTTTAGCGTATATTTACTATATATACATTTTATTATTTTATACGACATTATTGAGTAAAAGCCTGCCTGCAATCCAACATTCCTACGAAGAATTTAGTTCGAAAATATTTCAACCCTAGCTGCAATATGAAAAACTTTTCCGAATCAGAATTAAATGATACAATCCTTTCTGTAACTTAAGCGATTTCCAATAAACGCCTCGATGTGGCGTAAATATAAAATTGCGAATAAAACTCGTTAAGGTATAGAAAGGATTCTGATATACAAAAAGTTTCCTTTATTTACACACAACAGCTATACATATATATTACACTGTGAAGACCTCGACAACCTTCTTGCACGCATGTTCGTTGTCAACCGACTCTTCTAGATTCTTTTAACCGTTTTCCAACCGCCTTTTGTCTCAACTCTGACCTTTTTTTTTTTAAGTGGGGAAATCCTCATGGACACCCAGCCGCTCTGCAACTGGGTAGTGTCCGACTCTTACCGACTAAAACCCCACGATGGCCTACTGCTGCGTGTGTCCGGAGAGCCCCAGGAACTTCGGCCGCATTGGCTTTCTGTTGCATCCCCGTACGCTTCCTCTTCTCAGAGTCTGTCCCAAAGTTCGCTTAACTTTTTTATCTTCTGGAACTAGGGGGGGAGGCATTCCCCCTAGCGCCATCTACCTTTCTTCTCCCTCAGGAAGGCATCCTTGTCCCGCTGAGCAGTCGGGCAACCATCCCGGGCGGCCTTCGGTGGTCGTTCCATCATCACCTTCCTTTCCGTAGGTGGGTTTATTATCTTTGGTCTTCTTGCACTGGGTGTTCCTTGGAATTGGGGGTTGGTTCTCGCAATTGGTTGATTCATTGTTCTTCCTCTTACCATGTTTTTGTTGCGTTCGATTTCCTCTATAAATAGGTCTGCCTCGAAAGCTGTATCTTGTGCTTCCTGGAGATTCTTCGGCCTTGTAGCTGATGTGCGTATTTCTATTTCGGGTTTGAAATTTAGAATAAACACTTTGGTGGCTCGTTCGGTTTCAAGATCTATAGCAACTGCTCGACGTATTGGATCGCGAATTTCGTGTTGGAGTGCGTATATCAGATCGTTGAGGTTGTGTCGAAACCTCTTCACATAACTGTGTACCGATTCGTTAACGTTTTGTCGCGTACGTTGCAATTTATCACGAGCTCCATTAGATGTAATACTCACAGATACAAATTTTCTGAGGTTTTCAAATAGGTCTTCATAATTCTCGATTTCATTGTGGCGGATACTACGTTCTGCTTCTCCAATGATTCTTTGTGTTAAGATTAGGCGTAATAATGCGCGTTTGTCTCAACATTCGGCTCGAGCTTCTCTTACCCGTTTAATAAAGCCTTCTACTCCTTTATCGTCTTGTCCATTGAGTGTAGGAATGAAGTCTAGGCAGGTTTTTGCATCGTACATGGGATTGTCATTGTTTACTGCTTCTTCTTCACTGTCCACATTGTCCGTTTCGTTAGGTTTTATTTCCGTCTTTCTTTGAACAGGTGGTCGCTTTTTCTGAATAATGTTGGTACTAGCGTCTTCAGTTATAATGGAGTTAAATTCAGATGTAGAAACTGACTGAACTCCTACTCGTAGTCCAGCGAGATTTTTACCTAAGAGTTCAATTTCTCTAACTCGTTGTTGACTTTCGTCGTGTATTAGTTTATGCAAGTTACTCAAAGCTTGTTAGTTTCTTTCATTCTGTTTTTGCATAGCGTCTAGTATGGCCCGAATAATCGGATCCACGCCTATAGTCATTGGGATAACAGAAGATGTGTCTTTTGATCTTTTGCTCATAGTTGTTATTATACTGTCGTTAGAGTCTGTACTATTGAAGCTATTGCGACGAGTACGATAATGTTTAAAAGAATCCAGTTCTTTACTTGGGTATTCTACCTTTCGTGAATGTTGCTCTGACCAGTTTCAGTTTTGGTGATGACCGTAGTCCGCTTTCCGTAGAAGTCGTTTTCACGCAAAGTGAGCTGATCCACGCAGAGGTCCGCTGATCCTTCAATTTTCAGTGATGCGCGTACGCCTAAATCGTGATTTCGTTTACACTGAACAGAATAGATCTTGGCAGGATCACCAAAAATGTCACGTAATAAACAACGAGGTGTTAGAAAAGTGAATGCTCTATTAATGCGGCAATGTTATAATTCGCTTGTAAGATACACACTGGCTTATTGATTAAAGGACTGGGGTTTTTATATCATCATTATGACTCACATACCTTACAGGTAGTAGTCCGGTTATTATCTATTCTTATCGTCGAAGCATTCTTAAATCTTATAGGAATACCTGCAGGTCGGCGGATGTTTGGGTTTTGGGTAACGCTACATTCTCCACGGGTTTCGAGGTGCCATCAAGATCTGAATGAGGAAGTGCAGCTCCTGGCATCGTGTCCGAAGGGTCTTGCATGGTTACTGTTTGTTTATTAAAATTTAGATCGTTCCATAAACTCTGAACTTTAACATCGAAAATGCGTCTACGCAGGTCAGCTAATTGCGACTTCTGGTCCTCGAAATCGTAAATACTCTGGTCCTTGATCAACAAACTCTGGTCCTTGTTCAACAAACTCTCGTCGTTGATCAACGAAATCTCGTCGATGAGACAATGAGCGACTTTGTCGCTGGTTTTGTTGCATTTTGGCGTGCGTCTCCTGGCACTCCACTGACGTATTATCTTTGTTCCCTCTGGAGCTAAATATGAACAAAAATTTCAGTGATCTTATTCTACATTATTTGCGAACAGACATTTAAAAGATGACGGTTTATTAATGATCAAAGACTCCAATGAAATTATTACAGGATAGCATATTAATGACGTGCATCCTCGAATTGAAATAAGACAAAAATGCGCGATATAAATTTTAGGAATGGTTTACTAAAGTCTATTACTTCCTTCTTAGAGAGCAGTAAATTACCGAAGCTAGTCAACTATTTACCGTCGACAAATCGTTTCAATCAAGCCCCGATAACTAATTATTAAAACAATATTGGACATTAACGAACCAAATGCCATGTTATGTATACATTACGAGCACGTGTAGCATTCACAAGCTGTGTCATTAAACTGTTAAAATCGTTATATTATACTTAGGCGCGATCTCGTTATTTTACATTCCAATTTCAATAGCTCTCCGAAATTTTCTCCCAAATTTCAGTAACAAATTCCGCTTTCGGCGAGTGCTTTTATCTTCCTATTTTTCAAATATTAATTTCCATGCACTTGCAAACACGTTCCGATCGCTGCTAACATCAAAATCAATATGATCATACCAAATACCAAATGAAAAATAAATATATCCAGTTTTCGTTCGTATTTAAAGAATGGATGTCACTGTTTATAGATACCATCGTTTCTCTCTTTCTCAAATATTAACTTTCATACGCTTACAAATGATTCTCAATCGTTACAAAACAACAAAAACTCGATACAGTTATCCGTGGAATCGAATAAAAAATAAGAAAGATATCCACTCCGGTAATTCGTCACAAAATCGTCATAGATAATTAAGTCCGATGTGGTTAGAAATGCGAAACTCGTCTTCATAATCGTTTTCGTCTGAAGTCGATTCGACTACCCGTTACCGAGATATGGTTGTTGAAAGCGAACTGTAATCTTCCTCGTTTTACTTTGTTCTCTTGCTCGCACGCGCCAACTTCTCACTCGCTCGCGTTGACCTATCCCAAGCTTCGCAGCTGTTCGCTAGTCAGCAACGAACGCTGACTCAGCGACTTTTTACTATCGTTACTCGCGACGTACGCACTCGCAGGAGAAAAATGTAGGTCACGATACATTCAGAAATTTGGCGCTATTTCCGGTAATACTTTCAAGTATTATATCTCGGCAACCGTTACAGATATTAGATTAGAACAAAAAGCGTTTTAAAGGGCGTGGTCTGCGTTATGTTCCAGGTTGTTATGAATGGGAAATTTTGTGATATTTTTTTTGGATCGTTTTTAGATTGAAATTGGAGATCGCGATACATGTACAGTGAAATCTTGCGCTTAAATTGCGCATGCTTTTGTAAATTTATATTTTTACGAAGTTAATTGAAAGAATGGAACGTAGATAGAGATTTTCTCGACGTTGTTTTATATATTTTAACGAGTATTATGTTCATATTGAAATTAAAGGCCACGAGAGATACGCAGTGATCGTTAAGCTGGTTATTAAATATTATTTACAACGAGTACTAGCGTTATTCTTATATCTTTACACATTATTTGAATTCTCTGTTTATTTTTTATATTTATCAATTCAAATAGAAAATAATTTCTGTAGGAGACGCGAGAAATAATATACGTTAATTAATTCTATTATATGCACGGAATATTAAGTTTCATTTATGTTCACGATAGTACACGTTGACAAGCAAAATATTCGTTAGAAAAATGGTGAATTATCATAGATTCAAATAATTCTTTTTTAAATCGTACGATATACTTCTAGGTTAAAAATCAAACAAACGAGAAACAAAGAAGTATACCGAGTAGAAAACAAATTGTCGGTACTAGATCATGGTTTATCGGATTGTGCAACATTTTTTCGTTACCATCAGCACGAATGTTGCATTAGAAATGGAAAATAGTGTTTCCAGGGAACAGTAATCCGTGAATTCCAAACATCATACATTCTCAATAAAATATTGTTGTTGTGTCTGATTTACCGTCTCTGTTTTTACTAATGCCCAACCAGATCCATTGTGTTCTGGTTTATACGACCGCAGAATTGTCAATAACATTCTTTCCATGTTGTTTTTTCCCCAATCAGTAAACAGTGTATCATGTTAAAGTTGTTATGTTTATCCACATATTTCATTTCTTTTTTTCTTTTTTTTTTTGTCATCCGAGTTTTTTGTACATTTTTCCTTTTTTCTCATTTCAATGTCAGAGCGGTTTTCAGTAAATTATTATTTACCTTGTGTTTCGACCGTTCGCGGAGAGACGCGATCTCGAAGAAACGCGTCAACAGCAGTCGTAAATTACCCTTAAGATTCGAATAATCGACGCCACGAATAGATCGATCTCCTATTTCGATTAAGATAATAGGGGTGGGAAGCTCGTTGTGGTGGGTTTTAGGTACGAAGAAAACGTTGCCTCACACTTTTCGTTAGGGAAGTGAGGATAACGATCCGCGATGCCCATTGATTATGGTCAGTGTTCATAAATGAGAATAATTGGAGGAATCCTCCTACCAATTTGGCTCGTGTGTGATGTTTTCCCTGTTATTTGTAAGAGCGCACAATAAATCTAAAAACTGTTGTTAGGACTATTTATAAAACAAAACATTCACATGATTAAAAGATTCCTTCAAGTTAAAAGGATTACCTTAGAAAGATGAACTTTATGGTGGGTCCTTAGCTTTATTGAGGGTTTGAAGAAGGATACGTTGACCTTTGGTGGCCAGACAATGAGGGATAGCGTACGGATGATTCACGCGACACAACAATAGTAGTAGATATCTTATGCTTTATAATGCCTTATTACTGGGACACATTGGAGAAAATTTATTTGTTCAGGAATTTATACCTGGAAATTGTATATAAAATAATTAAACTTTAAAATATTTTGAACGACGTATTGTTTCAAACTCTAATTGCAGGTAAATCACGTAGGATTTTAACTTGAGTGCACGTCAAAATGATTGCTAGATTTTGAAAATCGTATGTGCAAAACATTTCAATCATATTTCCTCTTATTTTCTATTCCTGTATTGCACAAGCTCGTTGTTCTTCTGAAATGTTATTTAAATAAAGTTGTAGTTTCGAAAAATAATGAAAAATATTTTACTACCTAATATACGTTCCAGGAAACAAACTTTTCTTAGTTAACGAAGAAAATACGATAAAAAGCTAATACGCAATATTGGAATATCACTGAAACATACACATTCATGATAACTTTTCTGATCCGTACTTTATCCTCTCTAATACATCGTAAGAAAGTTTCACAAATCCAATGATCATAGACTATGTACGATACACAGAAAAATTTAGCGAGAACTCCAACTTTCGTTTCTTTTTCGTGTCACAAGGACGGATGATCGATGCACGGCTATTCAATCTGTTTCCAATTCGCGAAATTTACTGTCGCAAATAAAGTTGATCGTGCGATCGTCGAGTGACCGAAACTTCGTGCTCGTGAACAATCGTCTCGACTTTTACGATGCACGCGCGATACCATCGACCATGTCCATCGATAGTTCCAAAAAACCCTCCACCACCACGTTCCGTGAAATCGGTTGTAATCGGCAAAGCAAATAGCTGTATCGTAAACGAACTATCGTTTCAGGCTTGTTCGACACTCGGCTCTGATTCCATCTGCGTTACGAACTACTATTTTCTAATGTATTTAATACTATGTATTTTCCAATTAGAGTATTATTAATCTTTTTGTGAACAAAATTATTAGTGTGAAAGCAAGCCAGGTATTTTAAATATTTCTATTACTTTTATTTAAAATATATACACGAACAGTTAATAATTGATTGAAGTTAATCTTCATTAGAATATAAGTTTCTTTTTCTTTCGAGAATAGGTCTTTCATTCTTTTGTTTATTGAATTTTATTTATTTGTCGAGGTGCCGTCAGGATTTCGGACGCAAGATAATTCCTCGTTTGAATGAGACATCTGTAGCGGCACTCGACAAGTCAAATACCGCCACTCGGCTCTAACCATAGAGCGGACACGTGGCGCAGTTGTTAGCGTCTTAGGTTTCGAACGTTCGGGACCCGGGTTCGATCCCCGGCGCCCGTAGTCCGATTTTATTTCCACGGACAAGAAAATAGAAGAAAAAACCGCAGCGACATCTACAGCCCTCAGCCGACAACTACCCGCTGGACCAGGCCCAACCAGCGCTACCGACTACCACACACTCATCGCTACAACTATCACGGATACGACGCCTCACATCTTTTGCACAACAAGGTTTATATTTACACGAACGCTAATATTTTACAAATGTAACATATAACGTGAACAACGATAAATTAATCAAACGCACAACAAATCTAACGTAACTTTAACATATAATGTATTAAACGATAAACTAAATTATTGAACAATAAATCTAACGAGGTTTAACTAGAATCTTGGGTTCAGAAACGAATCCACGGTCAACACGGTCAACACGGAACTCTTTAACAATAGCTTGTATTCTGTATCGCACAAACACGTTCGCTCAGCAGCAGGGTATCTTTTAGACACCCTGACTGTCGATATCCGTAAACTCTCCAAGGAGACCAAAAGAATAGAAGGCCGTTACAGACTCATTTGTCAATTACGCACTGATCAGAGTTATCCACGAAATACCAAACACCGTTACTAGGTGTTACGTCGCGTGGGACATCTGCACACCATCTTTCAATGCCTGGCAGCCAGCGGCCCACCTACAATATACGTACAATGAATTCTTAATATTCGCTTTTTTTTATTGTTACGTTTACTAATCTTTTCGGTAATCGAGTCATTCTCAAGCTGCGAAGTACGGAAGATTTCGTTCCTTCTATCGTCTTTACAATCCGCTACAAGCAAACACGTTCACAAAACCTTAATTGTTAATCGTTGATTGAAATTGTTGATTATATTGTTAGTAAATTTTTGTTAACAAAGCAAGCAAGTGTAGTTTCTCGTCTGCACTCATTCCAACCACCTCTATCCTCGTAATAGAAATAGGGGATCAATCAGTTCGTGGTGTCGATTGTTTAATCATAACGAGAATTTACGACTCTCGTTGATGCGCTATCTCGCGATCGTGTCTCTCCGCGAACGGTTGAAACATTTGGTCCTTCGAGCCGGATCACGTGTCAGTGAAAAGTGCACTTATCAGTGATCACACAGTGCCACGTGAATACACGAAACCAGCCGCGGAAGCGTTATCGCTACAGCGAAGCCAGTGACGTCAGGAACGTCACCTTTGAAGAAGCATAACCAACTGGTCGAGGAACGCAACTACGCAGCCTCCCACCGCAGCTGGACAATCAGCAATTCAACGCAGTTCAGCAATTTCAATCGCACCACCTCACGCCAACAACGAGAGGGTCAACTTCCGCAAGGACACGTCTTACACGTCAAACGAGACACACACGGTGACGAGTAACACTTAAATTCACATCTACAAGGTAAGCTCGTTCCTTATATCGTCTTTCCATTACGCTACCAATGGAGAACACAAATCAAATCACCTCCTTGCATCGGAGACGAGGCTTCCAAATCGGACGATTCACTCATTTATCGAAACGCCTCGATGAATATGAACTATCTAACGAACCGAATAAGAAGTCCGCTTTAACGACTTACCAAACACTGCTTGACGACGCGTAGAACCAATATAGGTCATTACAAGAAGAACTGGAAGATTTAGGCGAGGAAGAAGACGCGCGTGTTGCTGAAATAACAAACACCTACTGCGATCTGATGATACGGATACAGACTCTCAGGGATGATGCATCATCATCGTCATCGAAATCGCCAAGCTGCGTTTCACCTAATGCCGCCGAGCCGACATCATTAAGACTGCCAGAAATTCATTTACCCACTTTCGACGGTACGATAGAGCTTTGGCATTCGTTTTATGACTCCTTCTCGTCCACTGTGGTGGAGGGTTTCTACCTCACCGCAGTCGCACGTGTCCACTTCGCTGAGACAGAATGTCTTGAGTTTGCTGTTAAAGTCCCCGTGTCCGCTGATGAACTGCATCATGTAGTAGTCGGGTCTTATCCAGCGGCCCTCTGGCCTATCCTTGATACTATCGAAGTATTCAAAGGTGGTCCTGCCCTTCAGCATGGTCTTCCAGCGTTCCTGCCACTTCTCTATCGTTTCTCTCACGATAGTTTTAATGTTGTTTCCTTCTTCTTGCCCGGTTTTCAGCCTGTAGGTCCTTGTTCTTATTTCCAGCAGAAGGTCGATGGGGATGACTCCGGCGATGACCTGTAGTGCCTCCGTTGACGTTGTTCTGTAGGCCTTTGTAACTTGGAGGAGCGCCATCCTCTGTGACCTTATCAAGATTCTCCTTGTGTTCCCGTTCAGCAGATCGCTCCAACCGGCTGCGGCGTATGTGGTTATCGGCTCGTACAGCCCTTTGTACAGCGTACGCATGGCCGCGTGTCCGAGTCCCCATCTCGCTTTTGCCACTCTCGCGAGGCTGCTGAGTAGTTTCTGGCACTTGCTGGTTATTTCTTGCACGTGCCGGTTGATCCTTAGGCCTCTCTCAAGGTGCACTCCCAGGTATCTCATCACCTGTCCCATCTTTACACTTCTGCCGTTGATCCTGATGCTCGGTGGTCTTTCCGGGTCCAGTTTTCCTTTGACAAGCAGCATCTCCGTCTTCTGCGCAGACAGCGCTAGTTTCTTCCTGGTGCACCAGTTGGAAACGCGGGATACTACTTCTTGTCCTTTCCTTTGTATCTCGTTCCTCGTGTCGCCTGCGACTAGCACTATTAAGTCGTCCGCGTACGCGATCGACTCGCATTCCGACGCGCTTGTCGTGAGCTCGGCCAGCAGGTCGTCGAATATGAGGTTCCAGAAACTTGGGCCCAGTACCGATCCTTGCGGGCATCCTTTCGTGACAGGCTTGCATACTATCTCGCTTTTGCCGGAGATTTGTGCGACTCTGTCCGTGAAGTAGCTCCTCGTCAGCCGGAACAAGTTGTCGGGGCAGCCTCTTCTTTTTAGTTCCTCCAGCACGTTAGGCCACCAGACGTTGTCGAAGGCTCCTGATATGTCGAGCGCGATTGCGAGGACGTATTTATTTACGCTCATCTGCTCGACTTTTTCTCGAAATCTGGTGATTGCATCCACCGTCGATCTTCCGGGGCGAAATCCGTATTGTCGGTCCGAGGTCATCGCGTGGTCGTGAAAAATGCGTGCCATCCTGGCGCCCATTAGTCGCTCTAACAGCTTGTCTAGCATGGAGAGCAGGCAGATCGGTCTATACGACTTTGGGCTGGTTCTATCACGGTCTGGTCCTTTTGGGATGGTGATGATATTCCCTACTTTCCAGATTTTAGGGAAGGTCCCCCAAGCGAGGCAGCCGTTCATGAGCCGCAGGAGCTCCTGGTGGATTCCTCCCCAGGCCCGTTGGATTGTCTCTGCCTCGATCAGGTCGGGGCCAGGACATTTCCCCTTCCTCAGCTGCTTTACCGCGCTATTGAGTTCTTCGAATCGGAACTCGGGAGTGTCGTCGACATTTGGAGGGCTCATTGAGCTCCATCTGGTTTCCGCCTGCTCCGGCGTGTCCGCATCTTCCAGGTCGTCGGGTAGAAGGGCGGACAGCATCGCCGCCGCAGTCGTGCGCCAGTTGGTAGTGTTTCCTTCTGGCGTCCGCAGAGTCGATACCGTTTCTTCCCCTCTGAGTTTCTCTGTTACCGTCTTGAATACAATTCCCCAGGGTTCCTTGTTGCCCTCCTTTCTGACGAAGTCCTGCCAGCTCTGGATCTTCGCTTTTGTGACCAACCGCTGGTACTCCTTTTTTGTTTCCCTGTACCGCAGCTTCTCCTGTTCCCTCGTTGCGGGGTCCCTGGCCCCTTGGTATCTCCTTCTTGCCCTGTATGTGTTCTTCTTTGCTCGAGTGAGCTCGGAAGTCCACCAGGGCACTGACCTGTGGTACCACTTCTTCTTTGGAATGGCCTCGTCGCAGGCTCTTATCAAGACTGCCTGCATTTACTCGGCCATCCGTTCGACGTCCTCCGCTCGCTGGAGGGTTGTTTCCTGGAGTGCTTTCGTCTCCTCCAAGACTGCTCTCTGAAACACCTCCCAGTTGGCCTTACTTATGTTGTACCTTCGTTCCCGAAGCTGCGGCTCGGTGTGTCTTTCGCCAAAATCCAGGCGCGTCTCCAGTATCCTGTGGTCACTGGAGGTTCCGTCCTCGTGCACTCTCCAATTCTTCACGAGCGGTATTGCCTCTGGACTCGCCATGGTGATATCTATGTTCGACCGCCCTCGAGTCGTTTCGAACGTGTGGGGTTGTCCTGGTTGATTTAGGACGTGGAGGCCATATTGGGCTATGACAGCCTCTAGGGCTTCTCCTCTGTCGTCGGTGTTCCTGCTGCACCATAACGGTGATTTGGCGTTTGCGTCGAGGCCGATGATGGCCTTTTTGCCTCGGAGACTCCTCAGCGCCCTGTCCAGTTGCTTGATGCCGACTTCGATGTTCTCTGTCGGCGGGAAGTACTGGCTCATTGCGTAGAGCTCCATCTCCCCGTCGCTTATCTGCACGCAGACGCAGTGCGTTGTGCAGAGTTCGGCGACTTCGAGTGTCGTTATGATGTCCGACCTAACCCCTACTGCCGCCATTGGCGGGTCGTTTTTCGACCCTCGAGCGGCGATGGCCACCCCCATACCGAGTCCGGGTATTTTCCCGTCGATGCTGTATGGCTCTTGCATCAGCAAGATTTCGTCGCCATCAGCACTCATTTGTTTCCTTAGTTCGTAGGGGTCTGTTTTGGATCGCTGCATGTTATGCTGCAGGATCCTTATTCCCCTTTTTCTCCCATGTCCTACTCTGTTTCTGCTTCCAGTATTACTCATACTGTGTTCTTGAGGCAACGGTTTCTAAAGCTTTTTTGTACATAGGGCAGTTCACGCTGGAGGCTGCGTGATCGCCCTTCTTGCCTGCCTTCCTGCAGTTTACGCAGGTGGCCTCCTTGTCTTTGTTTTTGCACTCTTTCGTGCAGTGTCCACTTTCCGCGCAATGTGCGCAGATTTCGTAATTTACGCGGCAGTATTTTGCCACGTGCCCGTAGCCTTGGCATTTAAAGCAGCGGCTGGTTGCTATGTAATCCCTGACCTTGCATGCATGCCATGAGATGTATAACTTCCCCAGTAGTAATTTGTCCCTTACCTGGGGGTACTTCTATTACCCAGTTCGTTTCCTGTGCGTCTTTGCGGCCCGTTCTGAAGCAGAATTTAATGGCCGCTATGTCCTCTTCCTTGAGCCTGTCTTGGTTCTGTTTCTTCATGCAGGCAAGTACTTCCTTCTCCTGCATTTCCCTTGGGACGTCATATATTATCATCCGCGGGAGTCTACGCTGGGGTGTGCTAGCTTTGAGGCCGGCCTCTTTTAATTTTGCGTTCTCGGTGAACGCTTTCAGGCTTTCGGCGTTTGGTGTTTCCACCACTAGGCCATTTCCGCCGATCTTTCTGACTGCGGTGACTTGTATACCTTTCTTACGTGGGTTTACAAGGGTGAAAACCGCTTCTTTTGCATCTTCGCTGCTTTTGATTTCACCGTCCTTCTCCTCAGGACGGATTATCACTACGTTCTTTGGTGGTTTTACTGCTAGTTGGCCGACTTTAGTGCTACCCACGCGTACTTTTTCTGCATATGACGGCTGCTTCTGCTCGGCGTTGGTGGTTTTTCTTACCGCCGTTTCAAGGCGCCTGCTTACTTGCAGGGATTTATTTACCACACTTAGGATCTGTGATTCTTTGGACAGTCCAGCGCCGTGTTCCAATTTCCCCGTCAGGTAGCTGTTGTGGAGCAGGAGATCCTCCACAATTCCTCGCATTTCTTTGAAGTGCCTCATTATGGTTGCCGCTTGTTCTTTATTGATTTTCTTTGCTGGGTCGAGACAGAAGGCAAGCACCTTCTTTTCTATCTCACCCGCTTGTGCCCTTACGTCGGGTATTGGTCGGGGTGTCTCGGCCACTGGTCGGGATTCCTGCTTTGTTTCTTTCCCATCATCTTCACCCCTCTTTCTTTTTTCCATCACCGGGCTTTCTTTTTCCGGTGTTTATCCTCCATCTTTGGTGTCCTTAATGGTTGTAGGACTACCCTTGCCTTCGCGGTGGGCGGTGATTGTCCTCGCGAAGACATTTTGATACCCTTCCCTTTTTTTTTTTGCCGTCGATATGTTCTCGTCGTCGGTAATCCTACCGTCGGTAGTTTTCCGTCGTCGATAACTTTGTTTCGACGCTTACCACAGGAGGAGGATGGTTTGTGTCTGCACTAGAGTGTAGTTCACTAATCGGCCAAGGGACGCTACGGTGGCGCTACCGTCGCGCGTCACTAGGACGACCGCCAAGATGGCCGCCTCTCCTTTGTCGCAACACCGATTCTTTTCACTTATATTTCTTGTGTTTTTTCGAACTCCAGAGAACTTTTTTCACTGATCTACTCCACAACACTAGCGCTTCACTTTCTCGCTATTCGTTGTACTGCACTGTTCGATTTTCCCGATTTCTCGGTTATAGAGTACGACGACAAGGTGGCCGCCTCTCCTTTGTCACAACACCGATTCTTTTTCACTTATATTTCTTGTGTTTTTTCTAATTCAATCGAATTTTTTGCAGTGATCTGCTCCAATACACTAGCGCTTCACTTCCTCACTGTTCTTTGTATTGAACTCTGCGATTTTCCGCGATTTCTCGGTTATAGTCTACGGAGCGACGTGCACGCGTCCGCACTGCTTGCCGCCATCTTGTGGACTCCAATCGGACGAGGTAGCTGGGAACCTCGAAGTGCTCCAGGTCCGTCACTATCCTGTCCCATGGCATGGTGTTGAACGCGTTGACGATGTCCAGGGAAACCGCCAGCGCCACGCCTTTCCGGGAGACCATGTCCTCCGCAATCGCTCGTACGCGTCTGACCGCGTCAATCGTCGAGCGCCCCTTCCGGAAGCCGTACTGGCTTTCGTGCAAACCTGGCACTTGGCCCGCCATGTGTCGTTCCAAGCGGGCGGCGACTACCCTCTCGAATAGTTTGCCGACCTCGTCCAGTAGGCATATCGGCCAGTACGCTGACGGCGAGGTCGTCGGTCGGCCCTCTTTATGGAGCAGGACCAGTCTCGCCATCCGCCACGCCCGGGGGTAGACTCCCTCCCTCAAGCATCTTGTGAAGAGGTGCCGGAGTCTGGGGGCCGTGACCCCCATCACTTCCCCCCAGATCCGGCCAGGGATTCCGTCCGGGCCCGGTGCCACGTTGCGGGAGGTCATTCTTCTAGTTGCCTCCCATATCTCCTTCTCCGTGACTTCCCAGTCGTCCCTCCATTCCAGCGGTCGTGTCGTTTCCCGTGGCCGTTCCGCCGCTCTGTTTTCTTGTGGGGGAAAGAGTGTTCCGGTGATCCGCGTCAGCAGCGCAGGTTCCATTTCCGTCGTTGTCAGGGGGCCCTTCGCGCGTAGTTTCTGTGTCACCGTCCTATATGGCCTTCCCCATGGGTCCGACTCGACTGTTTCGACAAGTTCGGACCAAGCACGCTCCTTCGCTTTTTTAATTTCCTTTTGTAGCGCGCGCCGTAGCGCGCGGTACGCCCGGTAGTGCAAGGAGACTTCTTCTTCGTCGCGTCGTCGCCAGCGGCGGGCCCTTAGGTACTGTCTTCGGGCCCGGACACATCTCGTCCTTAGTTCCACGATGTCGGGGTTCCACCAGTAAACTGCTCTGCTTCGCACCGTGCCCGGTGTGGCCCGTGGCATGGATGCGTCGCAGATTGCTGTCATGGCTTGGCGGAGGTTCTCGGCCTCCACTTCCACGTCTGCTTCGGTCGTCGTTGTCGAGGCCTCCTAGCTCCAAGCTGTTGCTATAGCAGCCGCCCGGAGTAGATTTTCATTCCTTGCCCTTATTTTTAATCTAGGCGGTGGGCGCGCGCGCCTCCCCCTCGGCGGGCCGCGCCCGTCGTTTGTCGTCGGCATTCCAGGTCCAGGTGCGTCCACCTCCATGAATATGTAGAGGTGGTCCGACAGCGTTTCGACCCCTTCGGCCACTCTCCAGCCTGAGATCCGCCTGAATGCCTCTGGGGAGGCCCATGTTATGTCAACAATGGAGCTCCCTCTGCACGTCACGCAGGTACTGGTCGAGCTCCTGTTCACCAACAGAAGTCCAAGTCCCGCGGCCCAGTTTGATAGCGTGCGGCCGCGCGCGTTGGTCCTGGCGTTCCCCCATTCCGTGGAGTGCGCGTTGAAGTCTCCCAGGACGAGCACTTGTCGGGGGAGTCGTCGCCTGACGCAGTCGCCAACTCCGTCTAGGAATTCCACGAACGCTGCCCGTCCGCGGTTAGGTGACACGTACACCCCCACCACCATCATCCCTGCCCACTCGACCGCGGCGTACCCGTTGCCGCGTTCCAGCGGGGCTCCGTGGGCGAACGCCCCGGGCGTTGATGTCCAGGTGACGGCAACCATTCCGTCCGTGTCTCCGACCCACTCCGGGGCATCCAGAACTCTGTATGGTTCCGCCACCACCGCTAGGACGACTATGCTCTCCCGGATGGTTTGGTGGAGCAGGTCTTGTGCTCGCCTTGACCTTCCCAGGTTAGTCTGGTGGATGCGGATTCTCAGTTCTTTAGTGTTCTTTCTTGCTTGTGGCTTCCTCCGCGCCTACCTCCTTGTTCACGGGCTTAGGGTCGCTTTGCGACGGGGAGAGAGATGAAAGTTCGAGAGATTGGTAGAACACGAAGAGATGGGCGACAGAAAGCCCTCGCAGTTTTACCACGACCTCAAGAAACTCGCCAGCCCCTTCGCGTCCGAAAAATTTATCCTCAACTTGTGGAGGAATCGTCTCCCTGACCGTATCAGGGAAGTCCTGGCCGCGGTGGACGAGGCGGACATCGATAAATTGTTACGTGCAGCGGACAAAATCGAAGAAGCATTCAATCGAGTCGGACCGCGCACGCACAGGGTAACCACCGTCGCCGAGTCACCGGCATGTCAGGCAGGTGAAAACGATGCACTGGCGGCCAAGGTCAGCAGACTCGAAAAGCAAATGAAGGCATTGCAAGTCAGCGGGTATTATCGACCACGACTACGCTCGAATCCAAGCACGCGGTCCCGACGCCGTTCGCGTTCGCGAGACAAGCAGCGCCAGGACGGCATATGTTTTTATCACGCGCGGTTCGGCGATCGCGCAAGTAAGTGTACAAGTCCCTGCAAGTGGAAGTCGGGAAACGACCCCAGCTGTTCGTAAAAGCGGCGGACGACGACGGCTTGGGATCTCGCCGCATCTTTGTTATGGACCAGAGGACGAAGACTTCGTTCTTAATAGACACGGGCGCTGATATTAGCGTTTATCCCCGCAGCAAAGTAACAAGGGACGTAAGAAAAACGTCGTACGAACTATTCGCGGCCAACGGGACGCGCATCGCAACGTACGGCACCATATCGATCGAGCTGAACTTGTCCCTTAGACGAGCCTTTAAATGGCACTTCACAGTCGCCGATGTGCAAACCCCCATCATCGGTCTAGACTTTTTAAGTCACTACGGATTGCTTGTGGACCCGAGAAATAAACGACTTTGCGACAAAACCACCCAGTTGTCGGCAAGGGAATACACCGCCAACAGTAAGCAACCTAAGATAAAGACCATCATCGGAGATTCGGTCTACCACCGTTTGTGGATCTAACGCGTCCACCGGCCTTTGGACGAGAGAAAATCCGGTACAGTGTGGAGCATCACATCGAAACCACACCCGGCCCACCCGTCTATTGTAAACCACGCCGTCTTGCACCGGACCGACTGAAGCAAATCAAGGCGGAATTTGCATCTCTGATAGAGCAAGGAGTTATGCGCCCATCGAAAAGTTCCTGGACATCGCCACTACACATCGTCCCGAAGAAGGATGGAAGTCTGCGCCCTTGCGGTGACTATCGGGCGCTGAACGCCCGCACGATACCCGACAGGTATTCTCCACCGCACATTCAAGACTTCGCGCAACATTTACACGGTAGGCGTATATTTTCCAAGATCGATTTAGTACGCGCCTACCATCAAATCCCGATCGCGCCCGAAGACGTTAAAAAAACCGCGATTACGACACCCTTCAGCCTTTTCGAGGCAACCAACATGATGTTTGGGCTTAGAAATGCTGCGCAAACGTGTCAACGGTTCGTCGACGAAATCACGCGGGGTCTAGATTTCGCTTACGCGTACATAGACGACTTCTTAGTAGCCTCGGAAAACGAAGAGCAGCACCGCGAGCACTTGCGGATTTTGTTCGAATGCTTAAATACGTACGGTGTAGTGATCAACCTTGCAAAATGCGAATTCGGCGTGAACGAAATAGCCTTCCTAGGCCACACCGTAAACGAGCACGGAATCAAACCGCTCGCAGATCGCGTTAAAGCCATTGTAGAAGCTCCGCTCTCCGCAAATATTAAGGCTTTACGCAGATACCTCGGTATGATTAACTTTTACCGACGTTTCATACCGGGGGCCGCTAAAATCTTACAACCCCTTAACGACTTGCTACATGGGGGGAAAAGGGGCAACATGCCCATCATTTGGTCGGAAGAAGCCGAAACAAGCTTTCGCGAGTCAAAACGCGCCCTTGCTAACGCCACGATGTTAGCCCATCCCATAACTGGCGCGCCCATTAGCCTCGCAGTAGACGCGTCCGACTATGCGATAGGAGCGGTATTGCAGCAACGAGCAAATGACACTTGGCAACCATTGGGTTTCTTAACAAAACCCGAAAGTACAGCGCGTACGATCGCGAATTACTCGCCATGTATACCGCGGTCAAGCGATTCCGACACGCAGTAGAGGGGAGGAATTTCACCATTTTTACAGATCATAAACCCCTCACGTATGCGTTCAAGCAGAATCCCGACAAGTGTTCGCCGCGACAATTCCGGCAATTAGATTTTATCGGGCAGTTCACGACCGATATTACATATACAAAGGGGCTCAATAATAATGTAGCCGACGCCCTATCTCGCATCGAAGTGATAGGAAAGTCCGTCGATCACCAAACTCTTGCCGCCGCGCAAGAAAACGACAAAGAGCTACGCGACATCTTAAACTCCGATACAACTGCGTTGCAGCTAAAGAAAATTCGTTTTCCGGAGTACGATGCGGAAATATACTGCGACGTAGCAAGCGACATAATCCGACCGTACGTACCGAAATCCTTGCGGCGCGATGTATTCAATTCGCTCCACGGATTTTCCCATCCAGGGATACGCGCGACACAAAAACTAGTAAAATCGCGTTTCGTCTGGCCGGCAGTAAATAAAGATTGCCAAATTTGGACACGTCAATGTATCCCGTGTGAACAATGCAAGGTGACTAGACACGTATCAACGCCTACCGGAACATTCGGAGAGCTCGCAGGACGGTTCGAGCATATACATTTAGACATTATCGTGATGGAATATTCTCAAGGATACCGATATTGTCTAACATGTATCGACCGTTTATCACGTTGGCCCGAAGCCATTCCCATGATAGATATGGAAGCAACGACCGTTGCCTTGACCCTTCTCTCCACATGGATAGCGCGTTTTGGCGTCCCGGCAAAAATAACAACCGATCAAGGACGCCAATTCGAATCCAACCTCTTTAACGAACTATGCCGGATGCTCGGCATTAAGCATTTGCGTACAACAGCGTATCACCCTGCGTCCAACGGGATGGTAGAACGCTTCCACAGGCAGCTTAAGGCAGCAATTAAAGGCCACAATTCGAGCAACTGGGTTGAAAGCCTACCCATAGTTCTGTTAGGCATTAGAACCGCTATCAAGGAAGACCTGAATGCAACGGCAGCCGAACTGATTTACGGTACGGGCATACGATTGCCGGTAGAATTTTTCGTACCAGCAAAACAACCAGCCAACGCGGATTTCGCAAATCGTCTGCGAGAGCGTATGAACAACATTAGACCTCTTCCAACTTCGCGACACGGCGAAAAGAGAACATTCATGTTCCGCGATTTAGGAACTTCGCCGTACGTTTTCGTACGCCACGATGCAATCGGAGGTCCACTACAACCACGATACGATGGCCCCTACCAGGTTATACAGCGTGGGGAGAAAACTTTTACCGTACGGATGAGGGACAAAAGCGTAAAAGTCTCCATAGATCGCCTAAAACCCGCCTTCATCGTATCGGAAGACATTGAAAAACTCGAAAAGAGCGCAGTAACCCACGGTTCGCCTTTACATAGGAAAATATTACTGCTGCAAAGCACCGAGCAAGCCCAACAAAGCGAGGGGGATGAAAGAAGCTATTATACCACGCGTTCGGGTAGGAGAGTTCGCTTTCCTGACCGCTTTCAAGCGGGTTTGAAGTAAGCGCTTAGCAAGTGTAGCCGCGCCAACATAAAAAGCAGTAACGTTATCACTGGCAGGGGGGTACTGTAGCGGCACTTGACGGTAAAGTTTACAACGGTTTCCGTTCCTTGACCCGCTACACAAAAAACCTTGTTTACCTGTAGATAGGATTATCATAGATCCGACAACCTTAGGCGGTTATTATCGGGCAATTAAAATCCGTTGTTTTTGTCGTGATCATATGCCCTCACTCCGACTACAGGTAAAGTCAAAATAGTAAACAAGGTCGAGAGTTCAGCGACCGTCGGGATCTTTCGAGAACACCGTCGAAAAAAAGACCCCGACGCCTTTTGTCAACTCCGACGCATATAAATATAGCGAATAGGGAAGCAAGAGGACTTTTGTAATCGAGTCTTTCGAGCAGCAACAGTGAAGTCGATACTTCTCCCGCGTCGATATATTTGTAATCAGGAATCAATCTAGCCGGTTGTGTTATACGACTAGTGTACACTTTGGGCATATTTTAATAAACGCAACATTAAGTATACTCTAGTGTTTCTATATCAACTATCGCCCAATACCACCTCAAGTTGATGGACCACTTTGCACGGACAATATTCACGCGATTTTAAAAGCTCGTGCGGGATCTCCGTTTTTATTTCGAACAATCCCTGAACGTTCGCGAATAAAGGCAGTCGTTTTGTCGCTTTAGACCACCGCCATTCAAAACGTTGAATTTTCTTGCAGCAGGGAATTCCTGACAAAATGTATTACAGCGAAGAATGAAGACGCATCAGACAAAAGGGTCTTTCTTCAGCTGCTAAGAAGGTCGTAATGTGTAACTACCCCCGGCTATATTGTACGAATGGTGAAAACGTGCCGGATCTGTTAAATGGCCAACAACGTTTAAACCGTATACGCGCTAACTCTGTAACGATGGTAATAACTGTTGCGTTTCTCGTTCTGGCCCCCCCTTTTTTTATATATTGAACCCCCCGAAGTCAGGACAGAACAATTGGAGGAATTATTTCACTGCTATTATCGAGATTTAGTATCGTTTCGATTCAATAGCCGCTTTGACCGTTTCTGTTTATTATTGTTATCAGAGAATTCTAAGCGAGAAAGGAGATATAACCACCGATAAAAGACTCGGCACACCCTGTAGAAAGACTATTTTTATCCGAATAAAATACTACAAAATTTTACTACGAAGTTATGAGTATGTTTTTACAGGTTTCTCAATTTCATTTAGTCAGTAGACTCTTATGCACCTATGGAAAGTTTAAGGATGCAAGTGTCACGTAAAATGAAAAAGGGGTAGCTCAGACGAAAAGAAAAATAAAATGTAACAAAAAAAAAAACGAGAATTTATTTCTTGAACTCTGGGTTTACATTGACTGCGATTTGGTTCTGAGCTCCAGCCGTGACTTTCCAAGACCGAAGCTCTTACAATTTGACTTTCGGTAGGATCTGTTTCTTTTTTGTTTGTCACCCCTCAATATATAGTACCTCAAATGTCAAGCAATACACCATACCTAAAACAACGGCACAAGAAATTAGAAACATAATCGAGAAAACAAAAAACAACAAAGCACCAGAAATCGACCTAATCAATGGCAAAACCCTGAAAAACCTTCCGCCTAAAGCGATAAGACTAATGACCATAATATTCAATGCAATACTAAGAATCCAATACTTTCCTAAACTATGGAAACTACCACAGGTCATAATGCTACCTAAACCAGACAAAGACCCACACCCAACTGCATCTTACAGACCAATATCACTACTTCCAGTGATTCTCAACACCCGTCGGCCGCGTTGGATTCACTCGTTCCCGTAAAAGCAAACAAAGGGGAACTCATACCACACAAAAACTGCGTAAAATACCTAGGAGTCAACATAGATGACAAACTGAACTATAAGCAACACATCGAAATCCAATTATCCAAAGCCAACAAAGCATTCTGGAAAACAAAAAGATTGTTCTACTCCAGACATCTCAACAGCAAAGTAAAAATACTGTGCTAGCAAGCACTAATCAGACCTATTATAACTTACGGCTGCCCAATCTGGTACAACATACCAGCCTCACTAATGGAAAAAATTCGCATATTCGAAAGAAAATGCATCAGAGTTTGCCTGAATGCATACAGATCAAAACACAGCGGATACAGAAAATAGATAAAAAACAAAAAAATATACGACCCAGCCAACATCCACCGCATCGACTGTCACATCTTAAAAATAACAAGAAACCACTTCGCGCAAGCAGCAATGATAAAAGAAAACAGCTTAATCTTCGATTGCCTATTCCCAAATGATACTTATCACAAAAACACGCTAACATCAGGATACATCCTCCCCCCCCCCGAAGCTTTTCTTTACCTAGACGAAAGAAACTATCTGCAAGACCAAAACAATATCACATAATAATAATATATCACATAAAAAGAAAAATAGGAACAAATTCAATTCACTACAAGGAAAACCTAGATGGAAAGACTACAGACACCAGGTGGAGATACAATATGACCCTCTCCCAGAAAGACGCAGAAGACAAACACAGGAAAAACATAAAGAAATATTGGTGGACACCGAAATCAAAATTTCCCTGGGTTTAAAAAATGTCGTACGTCTGTAATTCTGTTTGAGGATACGTTGGCTCAAGATTCACAAAGCCTCTATAATCAGCCTTTTTCAAATGAACACTCCGTAGAGAAACTTGCAATGACAGAGGCGAATCTCAGCTTTGAGAATTTCATCCCTCCGCAGTGGAGACACTCGCAAGTGTCTCAGGGTTTATCGAATTTGTTGATAGAAAACCGAGACTCACAAGGCCCACTTCACTTAGATAGAAAAAATTTCCCCAAATTTCAATACGATCGAGATCTTCTTTGGTTCCGAAATTTTCAACGTGTCCGTAATCTTTAAAATTTCCATAATATTTAAATTTGTTTCAATCTCAAGGCAAATCGTTCCGAAACATCCTCCCCTTAATCTGTTCGGAAATTTTACAAAATAAGAGTCGCAAGTCTCCACGTGAAATCAAATGGCAATCGAAGCTCAACGAGCAGGAAAACATTAACAAACCATTCGCTAAGATACATAGTAATACGTACATAAGCAATACATAGTAATACGTCGAATGTGCGAGGAATGTTATGAACGAAGATGGAATCTTTTGCGTTCTTTGGCCCGAAGCGACTGTTGTGTCGGAACAAAATTGCAGTTTAAACAAAGAACGCCAGGGGATCTGGAGGAATAAGAAGCCCAGAATTTCTTGGCTACCGCGGTTGAATTTATTATTCACGTAACGACGCGAGCGTACTGCGGAAAAACCCGGAGATAAAGTAAGCTGTTTTATTGAAACAACATTAAAGCAGATTACGATGAAAATGATTAAGTGAAATTCGACTAAAGGAATGACTAATAAGGAATTAATAATACAAGACTATACTAAGTAGGAACGTGAGAGTCTGTCCTATTCGAAAAGAAATACACGTATTGCAGGTTTACTAGCAAAGACTGAGAAATAATGTCACTCCAAATTACCAAGATTACCATGACATCATCAGTTAAAAAAAATTATTATTAGAAGTATATAGTTTATTTTAGAATAGGTGCTGAAATTGAATAGAATGTTTACAAGTTATGTATCGCACGTTCGCGGGGAGACGCGATCTCGAAGAAGAGCGCCAACGGGAGTCGTAAATTCCCGTTACGATTAACTAATCGACACCACGAATCGTACGATCCCTTATTTCTTGTGGGAAAATAAGGGTGGTTAAATTAAATATAACGCTGCGATTAACAGGTTAATATATATTTCAATGAACAACAACTTCGGTGTTATACAAATGAATGTATGGTTATGTTGACTACGAATAAGTAAGACCTGAGACTCTATTCGTGTTGTCGCGGACGATAATGTATTTTGTCGTCTGACTGTATTCGACTGACTGACTTGATGTGATAGAATGCCCGGTGGCTCCAGGTGTTAAAGACTCGGGTACTTGAGATGACTCGATTACCAAAAAGAAAAAGTAGAAGTAAGTAAGTAGTCCTTTCGCTTCCCTACTCGCTGTATTTATATGCGTCGGAGTTGACAAGAGTCGTCGGGGTCTTTCTTTCGACGGTGTTCTCGAAAGATCCCGACGGTCGCTGAACTCTCGACCTTGTTTACTATTTTGACTTTACCTGTAGTCGGAGCGAAGACATATGATCACGACAAAAACAACGGATTTTAATTGTCTAATAATAACCGCCTAAGGTTGTCGGATCTATGATAATCCTATCTACAGGTAAACAAGGTTTTTTTGTGTAGCGGGTCAAGGAACGGAAACCTTTGTAAAAGTTAGCGTCAAGTGCCGCTACAGTTTGGTTGAACGACCCGACCAGCGAAACGATTGGTAAACATAACAATAAAAGAAAAGCGAATATCAAAAGTTCACCATACGGACACTGTAGGTGGGCCGCTGGCTGCCCGGTATTGAAAGATGGTATGCAGATGTCCCACGCGACGTAACAAGTTAATAAAGACAAAAATAAAGTGGAAAAAGAGGAAATAAAAGTTTGTAGTGTGGCGCGGTTTTATTGAAAAAAACTAAATTTGAAAGTTCATAAGAAAAGTAAATAGAAAAAGAGAATATGAAATTCTATTAATTTGAGACCTCGTTTGTCAAATAATTGAAATTAAAGTGTTGTAAGGTACACATGCACTGTGGGTGGTACGACTGAACAGGTTATTTTGCAAGCAAAAATGAATCAGAAAAAGAGGAAATAAAAATTTTTTTGGGGGCTTAGTTTTCGAGAAAATTGAGTTTGAAAATTCATCGAATACACGTGTATGCATACAGTCAGCTAACTTTCGACCGAACGTGTTCATAGTGTGGCTGTCGACGATTCCTATTTCAAATCCGATTTTCTCGAAAACGAAACCCCAAGCGAAAAAATATTATTTTACATTTTCTTCATTGCTTGTAGCATAACGTTCTATTTAGTTTTATCAACAATATTTAATAAGCAACTAGTCAACTATACGTGTACTTCACAAATATTCAAATTTCATTTTCTTGAAAACGAGACTTCGTACGAAAAAATTTCATCTTTTTTTTTTATTTACTTTTACGTATAAACGGAACGTGCTGTACAACGTTCCCGTAACGTTACTGTATTTAATATATAAAAGCTTTAAAAAGCTTATATCCGAATCTCATTTCTATTTGAAAGAAAAACGAAGAAAAGCCCTTCGTCGGAAGAAAAGTGTAGAAACGATCCTATCAAAGTAGCATTTCGTCAGCGATGTTTGCCGAAGAACGTCTTCCGTCCTGTGCGCGAATAATAAGACTGTTTGCTATATTAAAACAGACAACGGGGTAGGAATCAACGTACGAACGCGCTGAGATCAATATCAATCTTTTGCAAGGCTCGGTCAAATATTAAGAATTTTTTGTCAAAGAGTACGCGACTTTATGACTTCCATTGCGCTTTTATTAGCTATCCATTGCGATACATAGAATGAACAAAATAGATTATTTCGAATCTCAGTAGGAATTCACGATAGATAAATCGTGCATTTTTTTGAAATTGATAAAGCGATTGACCGGTTTAGTGGTTTGAGAGGTTCAATTATTAAACTTTTTTATATGGCACTTTAACAGTTATTCCATGTGTTATTTTTTATTATTCTCTTTCGATTGAAAATTCAAGTGAAATAAATAATAATCGCGAGATCGAGCAGTTAACGTTTACCGAAAATCGGGACAAACGACAATGTATTTTTTTCCTTAATAGCGTAACAATTAACTACCATTAATTATCGGAGAGAATTTCGTATGTTACGGGCATACGTAATTGTTAAGATATAGAGGGAATTCTGTTACACTAATCCTTTATTTCTGTCATATACACATTTATATATTACACTCTGAAGGTCTCGATAACCTTCTTGCGCGCACGCTTGTTGTCAACCGACTCTTTTCAAATGCTTCTAAATAAGTAACGTCTTTTTCCCAACTAAGTCCTGGACGTCCTTTAACGCTTACACACACATTCACATGTACAGTGTAAATGTATCATCTTCCTAACACGCCTCCTTACATTTATACTGTACACTTAATTGTATTTACATGCTTTTCGAATTAATTTACAGAAAATTTAACACTTATGACTTTATTTACATTCCTCTTATTTTACATTCATCCATGACCTAAACCTTTCGAATTTCTCCTTACACAGTGCCTTCGTAAAAATATCCGCAGTATTTTCATCTGTATTCACTTTAATTACATTTATCTTATTTTCCTTTAAGCATTCGTGAACGTAGTGGTAATGAACTTCAATGTGTTTAGAATTTTTTGTGAAATTTCCGTACTTTGCTATACTTATCACTCCAGAGTTATCCTCATAAATTTTACAGGGTTATCGACTAAATTTACATTGAAGACCTTTATAATTTCTCTAATAGACATTAATTCACTCACCGCTTCTGATAGAGCTACATACTCTGCATACGTCGAGGCTTTCGTCACACACTTTTTGTTTTTTAGACTTCCAACTGATTACATTTCCATACAATCTAATTAAATATCCAGAAGTAGATTTCCTATCTACATGATCTCCTGCCCAGTCAGCATCCACATAACAATCTATCGTTTCACATTTTTCATTCCTTTTATAATGTAACCTTAAATCTCTAGTCCGGTACAAATACTTCAATATTCGCAAAGCATATTTAAAATGTGTCTCGCTACAACAGTCTTGAAATCTACTTAGATAATTTACACTATAACTTATATCGGGTCTAGTATTTGTACTAATATACAACAATGCACCAATTAAATTTCTGTATCCAATATCATTTCTATTTATCTCAGCTTTTTCGATTTTTAAATTTGTCTCCATAGGTGTACAGTGCAATTTGCTGTCCTGTAATTTATATTTCTTTGCTAATGATTCAATGTATTTTGTTTGGCTTAGTGTCATTTCATTTTTGATATAATCATACTCTATGTTTATTCCAAGATATTCTTTTACTTTACCTAAATCTTTCATTTTAAATTTATCAGTTAATAACTTCTTTATATTTTGTATCCCCTTTTTGTTTTTACTACAGATTAGCAAGTCATCTACATATATTAGCAAATAAACAACATTTTCTCCCTCTCCATGAGTATATAGGCACAATTCTACATTATTCTTCTTAAAACCTAATCTCGTCACATACCTATCAAAACACTCATACCAATCCCTCGGACTTTCTTTTAACCCATAAAGCGCTTTCGATAATTTACAAACTCTATTCGTTCCGTCTGCATATCCCTTTGGTTGATTTACATATACCTCCGAGCTCACTTCACCATTTAAAAAAGCAGTTTCTACATCCATTTGCTCAATGATTAATCCATTTTGGCAACAATATGATAGCAATATCTTAAGGGTCTGATTACTCGCTACTGGAGAATATATGTCATCGACTACGTTTCTTTGTTGAAATCCCTTACCACTAATCTAGCCTTACACCTGTCATCTGATTTTCTCGTGTAAACCCATTTTACATCTAAGACTTCTTTGCCTTTTACCCTTTCTACCAATTTCCAAGTTTTGTTCTTATATAGGCATTCTATTTCTTTATCCATAGCCTGTTTCCAATCTTCACTATTTTCACTACTAATCGCCTCCTCAAATGTACAAGGGATATCTACTCTACAATAATTTGCGCGAATTTCACTGCTGTTTTCCTTTTCTGGATACCTTATTGGAGTTCTCTTATTACGTGTCGATCTCCTAGGAATCTTTAAGCTTTCAGGACTACTATCATTTTCATCTTCTCTAATTTTTAACTCTTCCTTATTCATGCTATCCAATAAATAATTATCTTTACTCTCGTCGCTATCTTCATCGAATGAATTCTCCTCAAGACCTATACATTTTGTGTCTGTTTCTATGACCTTTACATGTCTAGCAACTGTTATTTTTCCACCTAATAGAACTCTGTAACCTACTTTACTATATCCTAACAGAATTCCCATATCTGCCTTTTTATCCCATTTAGAATCTCGTTTTTGTTCTGGCCTTCTTACAAAAACTTTACTTCCATACAAAAATAAATTTTTAACACTTGGTTTTTTCCCGAAAAATATTTCAAAAGGAGTCTTACGCTCTACAGTGTTTGCTAATATTCGATTTTTCAAGTATGCCGCTGTACATACTATTTCCGGCCAATATTTTTTATGTACTTTTGCTTCCATTAACAAACAACGCGCCATGTCCATCACTGTTCTATTATATCTTTCCGCTGTTCCGTTTAATTCATGTACATAAGTAGGACAATTATTTATTATTATACCTTTATCTCTAGCGAATTTATAAATTCGATTGTTTAGGTATTCCCTTCCATTATCGCATCTTAATATTTTTAACCTCTTGCCCGTTAAGTTCTCAACCTCATTTACAAACTGTACAAGAGAATCAAAGACCTCGTCCTTCGATTTTATACAATAGATTCTAGCTATCTTACTATAATCATCAACAAATGATATAAAGTATTTCTCTCCATTTAATCCGGTAGTCTTAAATGGACCGCACACGTCTGTATGAACAATTTCCATTATCTCCTAGCTTTGGTTCGATTATTTTTGAAAGGTACATTATGCATTTTGCTTTCTATACACATTTTACATTTCAAAAATTCCTTTTCAAATTTATCCGGTATACCTGTCACTAACTGTTCTTTACTCAAAATATTTAAGTATTTAAAATTCACGTGTCCTAGCATCCTATGCCATCTTTCTTTTTTTACTCATACCACTACGGTCGGCACTGTTTACTAAGTGCTCCTTCCCTCTCAATATACTTTTCATTTTGTATGTTCCGTTGTCTTTGACCGCTATAGCTGTTAGTTTACTGTTTTCATCTATTATTTTCGCAATATTTCCTTTTGAAATAACAATATTATTATTATCCGTTAACTTGCCTAAACTAATTAAGTTTGCGGACATTTCTTTCACATAAAAGACTTTACTCATATTTATTTTATTTCGCTTTCCAAATGCTTCAAAATAACTTATAACATTTCCTACTTTCGTTGCCTTTATCGATCTATTATCGCCCAAATATATATTTACCGGTTCTTTAAGGTCGATAGATTCGTCAAAATAATCTATATCGTTAATTATGTGATCGGTACAACCGCTATCTAATAGCCACGTAATCTCATTATTACTTATCTCTTTCATCTCGCTGCTGTGTGCCGCGTGCGCCGTTGCCATCCATATGCCTGCTCCTGAATTGCCATACTCGCTCGTGCCGGTTGATGTTTGACGACGGAAGTTTCCACGTCCCCTGCTTGTGTTTCCTTTGTTTCCTCTTCCTCTGCTGTTGCCACGTGTTGACCCACGCCGATAACTGCCACTGCTTCCCCGCCTGGGCGCCATTTTGACACTCTCTTGCAAAATGTCCCACTCTTCCACATTTGAAGCATCCTTCCTTTTTCGCAGCAAAAGCATTATATTTCATTTCTCCTCGATTTGATTTTTCCTTTCTTTTCTGCTATTTCTATCTTATTCCTCACGTACGCTACCGTCTGATTCTCTTCTTTCACTGCGTCTATTATATCCGCTATATAGCTATACTCTTCAGGTAACGCATTTAGCATGTAATTTAACTTTTCTCTCTCACTCACTTGTGCGCCGGCACCTTTTAATTCGTTTATTAATTTTTCAAAATCACAAAAAAATGACTCTGAATCACTGTATTTATCGAGACTTATCCTCTCCAATCTCCTTCTGCACACGATCTGTAGTGCCGTCGACTCTCTTAAGTACATTTCGTCAAACTTTCTTATTATTTCATACGCAGTTTTTTCCTCACTAATATATTCCATTTGTCTGTTTGATATTGCACCATAAATTATATTTATCGCCTTCAGATCCTTTTTGTCCCAGTCTGGATTATCTGTTTCGGTCTTCACTCGAGTTATAACAATATCACATTCTTTATATCTTAGAAACATCGTTATTCTTTTCTTCCACATACCGTAATCCTCACCATCGAATATCGGTATTATCATTTCCGATCTTTCCATTTTAATTGATTTCCTATTCTTTACTCAAGCGTTCTTACGTGCTTGAAGTATTTTTCTTTTTATTTTTATATCCTTGGAAAATTTCTTCCCTTACTGAACTCACTCGAACTAACTCGCAAGACTAGCAACCACGCTCTGCTACCATGTTAAGATATAGAGGGAATTCTGTTACACTAATCCTTTATTTCTGTCATATACACATTTATATATTACACTCTGAAGGTCTCGATAACCTTCTTGCGCGCACGCTTGTTGTCAACCGACTCTTTTCAAATGCTTCTAAATAAGTAACGTCTTTTTCCCAACTAAGTCCTGGACGTCCTTTAACGCTTACACACACATTCAAATGTACAGTGTAAATGTATCATCTTCCTAACAGTAATAATTCAAAATTCCATAGGAACGTGAAATTCGATTAATGCGCGGCTAGTGAAAAATGGCACGAAATCGCGTGAACAGTGAAGTCAGGCTGGAACTCGTTTCACCGAGTCGCTGTTTCCATCATCTTTTGGTCTGATCGTGGCTTTTATCTTCTCGTGGCAGCAGACATTCCGTGGTTAAGAACATTTTAACCAGTGGCATCGAGTATTTAACCGCGGGGTCCGTTAAATTCCAATTAACGCGACAGATCAATGAGCGTTAAAATCTAGCAATTCGACGAACGTAACCGGTCGACTAAACGGCCATTTGCCTATTTCCAGATGAGGCCGTCGTCCATATGCACGCCATGCAAATGTTGCATCTGCAGCTGTCGGTGACTTATAATATTTCATAAGCCATTCCTAACAAATATCGAGATAATGGCTTTCGCTTACGTTTCGGAGGAACGAGGCGTGTCGACACGATTCTGTTTGAAACTGCAGTCGTTTAAAACTCTAAAACGCGTCGATGCGATGCTACAGAATGGAAGCTGATTTTTTAATGATCTTTGGATCAGATATAAATCAAAATAAATATAAATATATCAAAATAGATATTTCTATGGAAATTTCATATGAGCTGTGTTTGTATATAATGCAATTCATATAACGATTTAATCGAAGCTCGAATCAATCTACAGATTATTCAATGGAATTATTATTGAGATTAAAATTAATATTCGTCTTGATACTTGTAACTACTACAAAAAGGGTGGCACAAAACGCTATTAGTTTTCTTTAACCAGCTCTTAAAATGTCTTTGCGAAATTGTATCTCCGTGCATTTCATTTTCATCGTCCATTTCTTTTTTGTCCCGTTATTTGCATGCTTATTATATGTATGTAGTATCGGGAAAAGGGAAAGTGTGCATCCTGTAACTGTATTTTACGAGTTTTAGTATGGGTCGTATTTATGGATTTCGCTCGCTGTCCTACGAGGTCTGTTTAGTATTAAGGAAATGCAATGTACGTGGTCATAGGCGCGAACGGTGACGTGACCCGAGCATAGCGGGGGGTCGTCTCTCAGAGAGGACCGAGAAACGACCTAAGGTCAAAAAAGACAGTCCTTTACGAAGTTTCGAACAGCACACGTCGAGAGGTCGAGTGCTTGAAGCCGCTAAGCCGAGCGAGCACGTGGTCATTGTTCATCACCGGATATTCCGTCGCGCTTGGTTGTAACATTGGTTACTGTCAAATATATTAACTCTATCACCCTGGTTAACAATCAAGGCAATCTTTCACCTGTCCTTCCTCTAAAAACCCACCAATTAAGTTACTACATGTATATACCAAACTTTATACATTATCATCTCTTACTTTTACCTGTATCCTTTGCTTAACTATTCGTTTTCAAGCGTTTTTATTTGTCTTCGTCCAGTCCATCTGTACCAATCTTTGGCTAGTGGTGTTCGTCGTTCCTTAGTTTCGTCTTTCCCAGCTATCTCTTCTCGCTTGTCCGTATTTCATACTAGCTGTCTTTTATTTAATTCTAAATACTGTCACGAAAATTTCATCCCTACTACTAATTCAGTAACATTTTCGATGGAAGAAAATTATATTAGTATTACGACTAGACTGCGAAAGTTTAGAATTTTTTATTCTTATGCCTGCATTAAAAAAAGCATGTCTGCAGAATAAATGCATAAACATTCCCAGTTTATTCATGATTATTTGTATTTAAATGTGAAATTTGTTACTATCAATATGTTGAGACACACCATCAGTAGTTTGGGTCAATCATTGAGTCGTTCAAACTACGAGTTTATCATTCTCAAACAAGAAAGTAATGGCTTTTAATAAACCATATAAATAGTTCATATCGCGCATTTTGGTTTTATTTCAATTCGACGATGCACGTCATTAATATGTTATCCTATAATAATTTCATTGGAATCTTTGATCATTAATAAACCATCATCTTGTAGCGGCAATCGACAAGTCAAATACCACCACCCGACTTATGTAGCGGCAATCGACAAGTCAAATACCGCCACTCGACTCTAACCATAGAGCGGACACGTGGCGCAGTTGTTAGCGTCTTAGGTTTCGAACGTTCGGGACCCGGGTTCGATTCCCGGCGCCCGTAGTCCGATTTTATTTCCACGGACAAGAAAATAGAAGAAAAAACAGCAGCGACATCTACAGCCCTCAGCCGACAACTACCCGCTGGACCAGGCCCAACCAGAGCTCAGCCGACAACCACAACCACAACTATCACGGATACGACGCCTCAACCTTTTAAACGTCTGTTCGTAAATAATGTAGAATAAAATCACGGAAATTTTTGTTCATATTTAGCTCCAGCGGGAAAAAAGGTAATACGTCGTTGGAGTGCCAGGAGACGCACGCCAAAATGCAACAAAACCAGCCACAAAGCCGCTCATTGTCTCATCGACGAGATTTCGCTGATCATCGACGAGATTTCGTTGATCAACGACAAGAGTTTGTTGATCGAGGACCAGAGTATTTACGATTTCGAGGACCAGAAGTCGCAATTAGCTGACCTGCGTAGACGCGTTTTCGATGTTAAAGTTCAGAGTTTTTGGAACGATCTAAATTTTAATAAACAAACAGAAACCATGCAAGACCCTTCGGACATGGTGCCGGGCGCTGCACTTCCTGACTCAGATCTTGATGGCACCTAGAATCCCGTGGAGATCAGCGTGGTGGTTCCTCCAGTTTCAACGGATCTACGAGCAGGCATTTTTGCACTTTTTTCTCTTCCCAACTAAAACCCCGTGACAGTTATATTAGTATTACGACTAGACTGCGAACGTTTAGAATTGTTTATTCTTATGCCTGCATTAAAAATGCATGTCTGCGGAATAAATGCATAAACATTCACAGTTTATTCGCGATTATTTGTATTTAAATGTGAAATTTGTTACTATCAATATGTTGAGACACACCATCAGTAGTTTGGGTCAATCATTGAGTCGTTCAAACTACGAGTTTATCATTCTCAAACAAGAAAGTAATGGCTTTTAATAAACCATATAAATAGTTCATATCGCGCATTTTGGTTTTATTTCAATTCGACGATGCACGACATTAATATGTTATCCTATAATAATTTCATTGGAGTCTTTGATCATTAATAAACCATAATCTTTTAAACGTCTGTACGTGAATAATGTAGAATAAAATCACTGAAATTTTTGTTCATATTTAGCTCCAGAGGGAAAAAAGATAATACGTCGGTGGAGTGCCAGGAGACGCACGCCAAAATGCAACAAAACCAGCGACACAGTCGCTCATTGTCTCATCGACGAGAGTTTGTTGAACAAGGACCAGAGTATTTACGATTTCAAGGACCAGAAGTCACAATTAGCTGACCTGCATAGACGCATTTTCGATGATAAAGTTCAGAGTTTATGGAACGATCTAAATTTTAATAAACAAACAGTAACCATGCAAGACCCTTCGGACACAATGCCACTCGCTGCACTTCCTGACTCAGATCTTGATGGCACCTAGAAACCCGTGGAGATCAGCCTGGTGGTTGCTCCAGTTTCAACGGATCTACGAACAAGCATTTTTGCACTTTTTTCTCTTCCCAAAGAAAACCCGTGACAGTTATATTAGCATTACGACTAGACTGCGAACGTTTAGAATTTTTTGTTCTTATGCCTGCATTACAAAAAGCATGTCTGCAGAATAAATGCATAAACATTCACAGTTTATTCACGATTATTTGTATTTAAATGTGAAATTTGTTACTATCAATATGTTGAGACAAACCATCAGTAGTTTGGGTCAATCATTGAGTCGTTCAAACTACGAGTTTATCATTCTCTACCAAGATAGTAATGGCATTTAATAAACCATATAAAAAGTTCATATCGCGCATTTTGGTTTTATTTCAATTCGACGATGCGCGTCATTAATATGTTATCCTATAATAATTTCATTGGAGTCTATGATCATTAATAAACCATCAACTTTTGAACGTCTGTTCGTAAATAATGTAGAATAAAATCACTAAAATCTTTGTTCATATTTAGCTCCACAGGGAAAAAAGATATTACGTCGGTGGAGTGCCAGGAGACGCACACCAAAATGCAACAGAACCAGCGACAAAGTCGCTCATTGTCTCATCGACGAGAGTTCGTTGATCATCGACGAGATTTCGTTGATCAACGACGAGAGTTTGTTGATCAAGGATCAGAGTATTTACGATTTCAAGGACCAGCAGTCACAATTAGCTGACCTGCGTAGACGCATTTTCGATGATGAGGGAAAGTTGCTAGCGAGAAGCGTCGTTCGTGGAAGAGATAGATTTCTCCTATCTTCCCGTAGTTGTAACAAAAACTGTTTGTCTGTTTGAAGGACTTTAGTTAGCTAAATCTTAAGATTTATAACCGGTCCTCAGGCTATCTAAGCATATACTGTGAAGATGCGTTGACATCTGGGAATCATATTACCCGAAGGGTAGAGACTGCGTGTGGCGAGCCGCGGGACAGAAACTGTTGAAATGTTTACTGCCACGTGCCGCTACGGCTATTTCTTTAAGGAGAGCTATAGAATTACTTCCGTGCCTTTGTTAGACAAAACGTTCATCCCTTGACCGCGGCTACGTTCGGCGACTGATTGTCGCCTCGAGCCCAAGCTCACTATCATAAATCTCAAACAAATACAGTTCGATTAGACGACGACATTTATTTAATTATAGCTACATTAGAAACTACGTTACGGTATTAAGGAGTTTTCCCGAAGTTCCAAGGGAAGGCTCCGGTGTCTTTCCATCTCCGACATATACGATTACGTTATTACGTTTAACGTTTTATACGATTACGTTATAACGTATAACGTTGAAACGTATAACGTTATATAGTATGACGTTATAACGTAGAACGGTACATAGTATTACGTTATAACGTATAACGTTATGTATTATTACGCTATAACGTATGACCTTATTTAGTAGTACGATATATCGTATAACGTTATACAGTATTACGTTTCAACGTATAACGTTATGTAGTATTACGCTACATCGTATACTGGTATTATCACGCTTTTTTTATTATATTATTTTAATTTTACAATTTGTCCAGAGGGACATTTGGTAAAATTTTTTATCTTAGTGAGAATAAAAAAAATAAAAATAAAAATATGACATGTGGATGGTTACCCCCAGTGGGGTGCCATCTTCGTGTTAGTTATTTTTAATTTATATCTTTTATGAGATCTATTGGATGTTTCCTTTTTAGTCTCCTTAAGGTGTTTTCTGTGTTGTTTGTTTCCGCTGCCAGCTGATTCGGGTGCGTTGCTATTCTTGCTCTGTACCTGCCTGCGAGCCTTTTAATCTCGTCCTTGACCGTTGGTATTCCCAGGTCCTTTCGTATGTCCTCGTTTCTGACGTACCATGGGGCGTTTACTATTGTTCTGAGTATTTTGGCTTGTTCTGTTTCTAATTTTGCTATATGGCTCTTTGCTGCTGTTCCCCATAGTGGGATTCCGTAGGTCCATATTGGTTTAATTATCGATTTGTATATTATTAGTTTGTTTTCTGTGCTTAGTTTTGATTTTCTGTTTGTTAACCAGTACATTTGTCTCCTTGCAGTCTTTATTTTGTCTATTGTTGATTTGATATGTTGTTTCCATGTTAGGTGCGCATCTATATGTAATCCAAGGTACTTGACTTGCTTTGTCTGTGTTATTTGCGTGCCATTTAGGTAGATGTTTGGTGGTGTCTGTTTCCGCAGTGTGAATGTGATGTGGTTGCATTTACTTGGGTTAGCTTTGATTTGTTTGTCCTGCAGCCACTTTTCTATTTTTGTAACATGTTCTTGCAGTATTGCTACTGCTGTTATTGGGTTGTTATGCCTGACTAAGATCGCTGTGTCGTCCGCGAATGTCAGTATTTTGGTGTTTGCATTTGTTGGCATACTGGCCGTGTATAGTGTGTATAGAATTGGTCCTAGTACGCTTCCCTGCGGTACCCCTGCCTTGATTTCTTTGACTTCGGAGTAAGCATCTTTGATTTTTGTTGTGAAGGTTCTATTAGTTAAATAGGAAGTTATTAATTTGTGTATTTGTTCCGGGAATTGACTTTTGATTGTTTTAGTAAGCATTCGTGGTTTATTTTATCGAATGCCTTCTATGTCCATGAATAGGGCTGTACAATATTGTTTATTTTCTATTGTGTGTGTTATTTCGTTGACAAGCCTGTGTATTTGTTCTATGGTGGAATGTTTATTTCTGAATCCGAATTGGTGGTCAGGTATTATTTTATCTTTTTCGATTAATATTTTTAATCTGGTATGTATTATTTTCTCTAGTATTTTAGAGAGTACTGGGAGCAGTGAAATAGGTCTGTAGGATGATGTTTGTTGAGGATCTTTTCCTATTTTTGGTAGCATTGTGATTAAGGCTTTTTTCCATGGTTTGGGAAAGTAGCCGATTCTTAATATTGCATTGTAGATTATTGTTATTAATCTTAACGCTTTTGGAGGAAGATTTTTTAGTATTTTCCCATTGATTAGATCAATTCCTGGTGCTTTATTATTTTTTGTTTTTTTCAATTGTGTTTCTGATTTCTTGTACTGTTGTTTTAGGTATGGTGTATTGCTTGTCAGTTGCGATGTTAGTGTTTGTCTCGTTGTCGTTAGTATAGCAGTTTTGGTTGCTGTTGCTGGTGCTGTGTGGTGTGAATGTGTTGCATAGGTGGTTGGAGAATTCTTCAGCTTGCTCTTCGTTGCTTCTTGCCCATGTGTTGTCTGCTTTTCTGATTGCTGGGATTGGTTTTATTGTTTTTTGATTTTGTTGGTGACTTTCCATAGGGAGTAGTTTGTATTTTCGTGCGCGGATAGTGATTCAATGAATTTTAAGAATTCGTTGTTGTTGTGTTCTTTTTATTTTGTTTTTAATTTCCTTCGCAAGTTTGTTTAGTTGTTTTTTATTTTCTTTTGTTCTATGTTTTTGCCATCTTGCTTTCGCTTTTCTTTTTTCTCTGATTTTTTTCGAGGATGTCTGGCGGGATTAGTTTAGTTTGTCTAATGGCAGATTCAGGTTTGGTGGTTGCCCGTGCTGCTTCTTGTATGGTTTCTGTTGGTGTTTTTACTGCTTGTTCTATGTGTTCTGGCGTTTTTAATGGGATGTTGCAGTTGATCTTGCTCTCTATTATTTCTCTGAAGATTTGCCATTTGGTGGATTTATTACACAGTGCTTCAGAGTTGTTGTAGAGTACTGGTTTGTTTCTGTATGTTATTATTATGGGTGTATGGTCGGAGCTAAGCTCTAGGCTGGGTGCTATGTTTATTTTATTATCGTTTAGTCCTTTTGTGATTGCAAAGTCGAGAAGGTCAGGGGTTTTGCTCAGGTCTGTCGGCCAGTATGTCGGTCTTCCTGTCGAAAGTATATTTAGGTTGTTTTTTCCTGACGTGTTTTTCCAGGGTTCTACCTCGGGGTGTGATGATTCTTGATCCCCATGTTATGTGTTTTGCGTTATAGTCTCCCGCTGCTATGTATTTGTCGCCTAATTGTTGGAAGTAATCTTCCCACATATGTTCTGCTATTTTGTGTCTCGGTGGTGCATATACTGCTGACAACTGTAGATGGTTGCTGCTGGTTTGTACTGTAACGGTGGTTGCTTGTAGATATTCCTTACTAACTTGGCTGTGTAGGTGGTGTTTTATATCATTTCTTATTATGACTGCAGTCCCTCCGTGTGCTTTTCCTGAGGGATGCCTGGTTTCGTATATAGTGTAATAAGGAATTTTTATGTAGCTTTTTGTGGTGAAGTGTGTCTCTGATACGAGCAGTATATCGATGTTGTTGTGATACAGAAACGTTTTGATTTCTGGGGCCCTTTATTGTAGGCCGTTGGAGTTCCAGGCTGCTATTTTGAGCATGTCCATTTTTATTTTTTGCTTATCATGTTTGTGATAAGTTGTAACATGGTTGTGATATGTTGCGTTTGTTGTCTGAGTACTGTGGTTTGCTCGCTAATCATTTTTGTTAGCATTTCTGTGTTTTTTATGGATTGTTTTAGTAGTTCTTTGATTTCATTAGCGTCGTTGGTGATGTTTTGATTGTGGTTGTCTTCAGGTGCTCTTTGTTTGGTTGCTTGCGCGTAGCTTCGACTGCCAAATGTATCGATATTATTGTTATTGTTGTTTATTATGTGCTGTCTGATCATTGGTGTCACTGTTTCTGTACTGTCCCGTTGTATATGCTGGTTGTTGAATGTTCTGCTTCTAAGCGGCGGAAATAGTTTTTGTTGGAGTATTTTCCTGGTTGGGCATCCTTTGTAACTAGCTGGGTGATTTCCGTTGCAGTTGTAGCACTTGACTTCATTTATTTTTCCCGTGTATGGGCAGTTAGTTGTTAAGTGTTTTTCTGCACATTTTACACACGCCGGGTTTCTGTTACAGTAGTTTTTGGTGTGCCCGTATTGTTGGCACCGCATACATTGTGGTATGTCTTTTTTTTGGCTGGGTGGCTCGACTGTTATTATTGTGTTTAATAGCTGTTTTTCGTCGTATATTTCCTTGTTGTTGCTATTCGGTTCTAGTTCGACTAGGAATAGCGATAGAGGTTGTTTGGTGTCGTATTTTTTTATGTTATTTATTGATCTTACTTGGTGTCCAAGTAAGGCCAGTTCTTCACTTATTTTTCCTGTATCTGTCCTCGGATGTAGTCCTCTGATTACCACCTTATAACTTTTGTCACTTTTATGTTGGTATGTGTGGTACCCTGCGTTTTTATCTTTGAGTGTTTTTATTACTTTTCTGAATGTTTCAGGGGTGTCGGTTATCACTTTAACCTGGTCTAATTTTTGTTGCTTTATTCGATAATTGTCTTTGCCTACCGTGTTATTTAGCATTACTATTAATGGGTCAATAATCTGCGCGTCTATATAGATTGGTGGTGGATTGGGGTTGTACGTTGTTATTTCATCTAATGTTTCTGTTTCCTTATCTTGTGGCAGTGCACTGAAGGAGTTTTGTAGTGGAATATCTTGTAGCCATTGTTGTCTTTCTGATTTGTTTGTTGTCATTTTTCTTTTTTTTCGGGGGGTTACAACCTTCCAACCTTCGTGCTGTTGTGGTTGCTCGTTGTTTGTGTTATCCTCACTTGTCTCCATTTCCATCTCCGTATCTGTGTTTATGGCGTATGTTTCGCCAATATTTGTTATTTTTAACGGTGGAATCCGTTGCATTTTTGTTTTTTGTCGCACTAGAGGGGCACTATTCACGCCTTATTACTTGTCTCTTACTGTCACTTGTCACTTACACTGAACACGTCTGTACTCTTCAGCGGTCGGAAGGGAACTGCTATATCGTATGACCTTATATAGTAGTACGATATATCGTATAACGTTATATAGTACTACGTTATAACGTAGAACGATACATAGAATTACGTTATAACGTATAACGTTATGTAGTATTATGTTATAACGTATAACGTTTTATAGCACTACGTTATAACGTAGAACGTTTTATAGTACTACGTTCTAACGTATAACGTTATATAGTACTACTTTATAACGTATAACGTTATATAGTATTACGTTACAACGAACAACGTTATATAGTACTACGTTATAACGTAGGACGTTACATAGTATTACGTTATAACGTATAACGTTATATAGACATACGTTATAACGTATAACGTTTTATAGTACTATGTTATAACATAGAACGTTATATAGTATTACGTTATAACGCATGACGTTATATAGTATTAGGTTATATCGTATAACGCTGTAACGTGTAACGTTATATACTATTACGTTGCAACGTACAACGTTATGTAGTATTACGTTATAAGGTAGAACCTACGTAGTACTACGTTATAACGTATAACGTTATATAGTATTACGTTATAACGTGTAACGTTATATAGTACTACGTTATAACGTAGAACCTGCATAGTATTACGTTATAAGGTATAACGTTATGTAGTATTACGTTATAACGTATAAAGGTATGTAGTATTACGTTATAAGGTATAACGTTAAACAGTACTACGTTGTAACGTATAACGTTATATGCGATTACGTTATTACGTTTAACGTTTTATACGATTACGTTATAACGTATAACGTTTTATAGTACTATGTTATAACATAGAATGTTATATAGTATTACGTTATAACGCATAACGTTATATAGTATTAGGTTATAACGTATAACGCTGTAACGTATAACGTTTTATAATATTACGTTGTAACGTACAACGTTATGTAGTATTACGTTATAAGGTATAACGTTAAACAGTACTAGGTTGTAATGTATAACGTTATATACGATTACGTTATTACGTATAACGTTTTATACGATTACGTTATAACGTATAACGTTGAAACGTATAACGTTATATAGTATGACGTTATAACGTATAACGTTATATAGTATTACGTTATAATGTATGACGTTTTATAATATTACGTTGTAACGTACAACGTTATGTAGTATTACGTTATAAGGTATAACGTTAAACAGTACTAGGTTGTAACGTATAACGTTATATAGTATTACGTTATAATGTATGACGTTATATACTGTTACGTTATGACCTATAACGTTATATAGTATTAAGATATATTGCACAACGTTATATAGTATTACGTATTATATAGATACGTGGACAATTCGATGCGCGTTATACTCCACATTTGTTGCTTTATACAGCACACTTCTGTCCGTTGGCACTATGTCAACACTGGTCCCTGTCAAATCCAGTAGAATTACAGTTATTCAAGGCTAAAATATAAATGAACGTACCTCGAACGCTATTGGGGATACGTGGACAATTAGCCGCCCGTTATACTCCTTATTTCCAGCTTTATACAGCGCACATCAGTTGGTTGGCACTCAGTCAACACAGGTCTCGGTCCAATCCAATGAAATTCCAGTTTTCAATATTCAAGGCTAAATATTCAAATGATCGTATCTCCGCTGCTATCAGGAATAAGTCGACGATTCGATGCGCGTTATACTCCACATTTGCAGCTTTATACAGCGCACATCAGTCTCTTGACGTCGCAGGCCCGACCGTGTGTCGTTGCGTGTTTACCCTTTCGTTACGGGCGGCTTCTCCGGATCGCAGCGCCAGCTGAACGAGCCGCTGCGCCAAAAAGAAAAAACTTTGCTTGTAATAGTGTATGTATAACTTCTTAACACACTCACTTTTAATTGGAATTTGGGTAGGCCTACTTATTGGGGGGATCGTCTCCCCTAACGCCACTGTTTGTTAGTTAGTTCTTTGGATTGTCGGTGCGAGTACATAGGTGCCCGGTGTGCATAGACTTAGGACTGCCCGCGTCGCACCGTATGGGGTCGCCGGCATGCAAACCACCGGCCCGTAAGAAGCGGGCCGCACAGGAGGCAAGGACCGTTCCAGGTGACGGCGGAGACGTGGCGACGAGGAAGGAAGCGACCCCGCCGCCAACTGCCCCCGCGAAGGCCAGAAGAGAAGACGGAGAGGTTGGACGCACCGACTGCGAGGGGTACGGCCCGGAGGAGGCCCTGGAGATGGAGCCTTCCCCGACATGAGCGGAGGAAGAAGAGGACAGCTGCTCTTGCAGGGTAATCTTAACCGCTCCCGCCGGGCTCAGGACTTAATGTTCCAGAGCCTGGTGGAGCGGCGGATCGGTCTGGCAGCCGTGGCCGAGCCATACAACATTCCCGACGCGTCACGGTGCGCGGGGGATCTAATCGGCTCGGTCGCCATATTCTGGAACGGGAGCGCGGCCCCCCCCCTGCTCGGTGATCGAGCAGGGACGGGGCTTCGTGGCCGTGAAGTGGGGCGACCTGGCCGTGGTAGCCGTTTACGTGTCACCCAGTATCAGCCGGTCGGAATACGCATCCTTCCTGGACTCGCGGCCTGCGCGAGGCGTTTGGGCGCCTGCCCATCACTGGTCCTCGGGGACTTCAACGCTCACTCGACGGCGTGGGGCTCCCGTAGGACCAACGGAAGGGGGCGCGATGTCCAGGACTGGGCAGCTGCACTCGACCTCCGGCTTGTTAACCGGGGTTCGACCAGCACGTGCGTGGCGTGGCGGGGCGAGTCCATTGTGGACCTCACGTGGGCAAACCCTGCCGCATCCCGCCGTGTTCCCCGTTGGGGCGTGTCCCCGGAAGAGACTCTCTCGGACCACCTCTACATCTCGATGGAGGTGGCGGTTGGTGGTGCGATAGGCGACCGTTCGTTCGACGCGCACAGACCCACCGGCCCACCGGGAAGGAGAAGAAGATTCCCGCGGTGGGCGGTGACCCACCGCGACGAGGACTTCATGGCAGCGGCCGCTATAGCCATCGCCTGGTTGGAGAAATCCCCGGCCGATAAAGACGCGGAGGAGGGAGCGACCCGGCTGAGGCGCGACATGTACGCGATCTGCGATTCATGTATGCCGCGGTACGGAGCCCGGCGCCGCGCAGGCGCGGTGTACTGGTGGTCCGAGGAGATCGCTCGTCTCCGCGAGGCGTGCATCCGAGCTCGGCGCCGGTACACCAGATCCCGCCGCAGGAGGCGGGAAGACGAAGCCACGGTGGCTCGTCTGTACGAGGTCTACCGCGAAGCGCGGAGACCTCTGCAACAAGCCATCAAGGAGGCGAAGAAACGGGCTTGGGGCGAGCTTCTGGCCAACCTCGAGTCCGATCCATGGGGGCGCCCTTACAAGATGGTACTAAACAAACTCCGCCCATAGGCGCCTCCCGCAACGGAGAGATGGACCCTCGGTTCCTGGAGGAGGTTGTCGGCACCCTGTTCCCGGGATCGGCGAACGAGGAAGAGGGCAGGTCCACCGATGAGGAGGAGCGGGAGCCGCAACCGCCAGAGGAAGAGCCGCGCGACACCGCGGGAAATTGGTGCCCGGAATCGAGGGACACCGAGGAAGAACTGGCCGCGGCTGTCGGGAAGATCGGAGCGCGGAAAGCTCCGGGTCCCGACGGAGTCCCGGCTCGCCTGTGGAAGGACGTCGCCGGGGTCTTGACCCCGAGATTAATGCGTCTTTTCGACAGATGCCTGTCTCGGGGCGAATTCCCCGTTTTGTGGAAGGAGGGACGGATGGTCCTGCTGCCAACGCAGGGACGCTTTCCGGACTTGCCTTCCGCCTTTCGCCCAGTGTGCCTTTTGGACAAGGCTGGCAAGCTACTAGAGAGAGTGGTGGCGGCCCGCCTCGAGGCACATTTGTCCCGGGGGGATCCCGGGCTGCACGACAGCCAGTTTGGCTTCCGGAGGGGACGGTCTACGGTCGACGCGGTTGCCCGTGTCCGCTCCTTGGTCGAGGGGGCCGAACGGCGTGGTTGCGTGGCGTTGGCTGTGTCGCTGGACGTGGTCAACGCCTTCAACAGCATCCCCTGGGACAGGATATGCCGGGCCCTTGAGTTCCATCGGGTACCCGCGTACCTGCGGGGTGTGGTCCGGGCGTTCCTCCGGGACCGGAGCGTTGTCTACACCGTCCGGGGGGGGGACCGAAAGGGCGGTGCACCGCGGAGTTCCGCAGGGTTCGGTGCTGGGACCACTGCTGTGGAACATCGCGTACAACGCAGTGCTCCGGGCGCCGATGCCTCCGGACTCGGCGCTGGCGTGCTACACCGACGACACGTTGGTGCTGGTCTGGGGCACGGCGTGGGGCAGAACCGTCCATCTGGCGGAGCTGGCGGTGGCCTGCGTGGTCGCCGCGATCAAGGGACTGGGGCTGAGGGTGTCCCCTGAGAAGTCCGAGGCAATGTGGTTCTGCCGCAGGGCCGATCACGGGACGCCCCCGGCGGACTATCGCCTGAGGTTGGAGGGGGCTGAGATCGGGGTCGGGACCAGTATGAAATATCTGGGCCTGACCCTCGACAGTCACTGGAAGTTCGGCGCTCACTTCGAGCGCCTGGCGCCGTCTGTCGAGGCGACGGCAAACGCATTAGGACGTTTGCTACCTCGGCTGGGCGGTCCCGGCGACGGGGTGCGCCGGATATACGCCGGCGTGGTGCGATCGAGGCTCCTCTACGGAGCTCCGATCTGGGCAAGGGACCTGAATGCCAGACGCCGCAGCCTCCAGAAGGTTAGGAGGCTGCACAGGACGGTGGCCATTAGAGTAGTGAGGGGCTTCCGCAACATTTCGGCGGCGGCAGCGGCGGCAGCGGCGGTGCTCGCCGGATTTCCCCCGTTCGAATTACAGGCCCTGAGGTGCCGCGAGATTTATCTCCACACTCGGGGGCTGTCGGACGGGACCGGCCCGGGGGGCGCCGACATTAAGGCTCGGGCTCGTCGGGCCATGCTCGACAGAGGCCCTCGGGGCCGTCCTTCCAAACTGGGATGTTTGGTTGGACGGGGGCGGACCTCCCCTGACTTACAGGGTGACGCAGGTGCTCACCGGACACGGGTGCTTCGATGAATACCTCCACCGAATAGGGAAAGAGGCGACCACGCGTTGCCACCACTGTGATGCGAGCGTGGACTCGGCGCAGCACACGCTGGAGTACTGTCCGGCGTGGGCGCGGCCGCGCCACGACCTCATCGCGGAAATCGGGCAGGACCTCTCGCCGCCGGCGATCCTCCAGGCGCTGTTGGCGAGCGAGAGAGGGAGGAGGGCCGTGACCTCCTTCTGTGAGCAAGTTATGCTTCGGAAGGAGGCAGCGGAGAGGGTGAGGGTCCGGAGCTCTCACCCCGAGAGGATCGGCCGGCGAGGGCGCGGTAGAGGCCGTGGACGCGCTTCGAGGCGACGCGCTAGGCTCACCGCGCCCTCCGGTAGGGGCCAAACTTAGGCGCTGGCAGATCAGTGCCTCAGGACCGCCAAGCGGTCCGGTAGGGTTAACCGGACTGCCTTGCACGGCGGCCACGTTGACGGAGCGCGGTGTGACGTGACCGCATACCGCTCCTTTAAGGGGACGCTTTTTGGGCGGGGGGGGCAGTGTGTCGCTCGCACCGGTTCCCGGGCCTCTCTCGATCGCAGCCGGGACTGTCATCGTGGAGGTTTTAGCCGGTTGGAGTCCGGCACTACCACGCCGTTTCCCCCCAGAAACGGCCTGGTGTCCGCGCGCATTTCCTCCACGTTTACAAAAAAAAAAAGTTCTTTGGATTGTCTCAACGAGAGGTCGCGGGGAGTGCACCTGCAGTAATTTCCAAGAGGCTTTGGGGCTCTGTTGCCACCGAGGTGTTTTCGTCGGTAGGAGTACTACTCCACTAACTCTCTAGAATACAGCAGAGTGTCCAAAAGGATTTCTCCTCGTAGAAGAAAAAAAGAAAGAAGGTGTTGAAGCATGTAAATAGGTGATATATCGTACTTCAATTCTTTGAATTTTGCTTAAATTATTGTTAATTACAATCACAATTTCTGATAATATCATGCTCACGATTAAGTGGAACCACACTGTTAATCGTCATTGCTGTCAATTACAATTATAATTCCAAGTCTAAAAGTTCCAAGTTTTCTAATTCCAAGAATTAGAAAAAAAAGAACTATTGACAAATATCATATAATATACAGTGGCATAATCTGCAACTTATTATAAAATAATTGATCCGAGCAGAATCTATTATAAAAGAACGTTGCTGAATATGATAGACATTGTCGAATACTAATCGAATAAAATCATTTAGTTAATTTTCATAGAATTTGTAATTCTTCAAGGAATCAATAAGTCTCTCGCTAATAGCCTAATAGATCCTTTGATAGAGCTTACGAAGAAATACCTAACCGCGATTACAGCCAATTAGTTCATATTATTCGCTACATAATTAATAACTGTATCACGTACAGCGATGCAGGCGGTACTGAAAAAAAGCCATTTTATTTTTTTCAACTATAACGAGTAAATTTACTCGTTTAACTTGAGAGGAATTAAAAAGGTACATGAATTTTAAGTAAGCATTAAGTAAGAATTTTTAAATATCGCAGACAGTGATGTAGGTATTATTCAAGAAAAAGAACATTTTATTTTGTAATTAGCACGAGTAAATGAACGAATATCGATAATATAATATAACGCTTAATATGAATTTTATCCGTCTTATTATTTAATACCTTAACTAATTTCATAGTAACGTCATCGACTGCCGTTAGGCTTTTTTCCCCTTTTTGTTCAAACTAACTGATAGTCGAAAACTAGTATCAAGGTGGTGTGAATTTAGTCTTAGTTTGTAGAAACTATTAAAATGATAAAAATGGATATCGTATTAAATCGTTAAAGACGCCAATTTACGATAAAAATTATGAAATTGTTCAATACGATATTGTCATAATGCAAAAAATCGCAAACTGCTATGTCAAAAAATCGTTATTTTGTGCAGTTATTTGTGCGGTTATTTTGTGCACAGAACTACGTCGCCTGAGTCCATTGATTCTTTTGAAAGATCCCGATGTATGAAATCCTTCTCTTACTTCAAACGAATTTTTAACGAATTATCTTATTGTTTTATAATTGTGTTATAACGTCATAAACTTGCAACTTAGTAACAGTTAGATTCAAATATCTCGAAACAACGTTTCGCGCGCGTTTGTCCAGTATTCTTTAAGTATATTTAGTGGCGAACTTTTTCATTCTTGCAAATATTTTCCAATATTTATAACACGCGACTATAGTGTATTAGTGGAATGTATATTTCGTATTCTAATAAAGAAAATTCATAGTATTTATTCTAATTGCGAACAGTATAATTCTTGCAAACGATTGCATTGCATTCACGGTATTCGTAATCATTTGTTCGCTATCGAGAAATATCTCACAATTTTCAACTAAATAATATTTTTCATACTTGTGTAAATTTCTTAATAATAATTTTTAAGTATAAAAAATAGCAGTATTTTCTAAATAAACGTTCGATAGGAAAAAGAAGAAAATTGTCGAAACGACGTTTCACTTCTTTTCCACGCCCCCCCACCGCCCCCGCCCTTAAACAGCTTTATTTTCAGCGAATATTTGTGACCGCGCGCAATGCGGTTTTAGAGTCAGTGCTTGCTACGCAATAGTTTCTTTTCAATATTTTAAAATCACGATATTTTTGATCAAACTAGATCGAATAATCACACGCGAAAGTAATGAAATTTTATTAATTAAATTTGTTCGCGATATTAGAGTCTTTGTTCGCCGATCATAATTTATGCGGTCGCGGTAACGTAGTCTTTTATTTTTTTATATTTGTTTTTTTTTGAATATACGTTTTCGGTATTAGAGTCAGTGCCTCCCTCAAGAGGGATAAAGCCTCTCAATAGCTCAAGAATGTAAGTAATTTTATATATTGTATTTCAATTTGTTCTATTTATTACATTTTGTTTGAAATATTGTTAATTATAAAATAAAAATTATTGATAATTTAGAAAGATGTAAATGTCCTTTTTTAATTGAAATAAAATCTTAAAGTTTTAACATTACAGCACAATAAAACTGTCTGATACGTATCAAAAATCACTGAATTGCTAAAGTTCCATGTATTTTTTATGTATTGACGATATTAATGATATTTTATGTTTTGTTATAGACATATCACAGCTTCAACTTCTTTATCATCTTTGGGAATGGACCAATGGTCGCTCAAAAGCCAAAAATGTAAGTAACTTTACATATCGTACTTGAATTATGTCTATTCTGTTGTAGCGGCACTCGACGGTAAACTTTCCAACGGTTTCCGTCATGTGGCCCGCTACACAAAAGGCTCGACCCTTCGAACAAGATGATTGCCAGATGTCGATACATCCGCATCGAGTATTTTCAACTAGCTAAGGACCCGCTATAAATCTTAGGAGTTGTCTAGCTAAGGTTCTCCGAAAGGACAAATAGTCTTTGTCTCAATATCTCTGCACATACCACCCATCACGGGAAGATACAGGAAATCTGTTTTTCCTCACGTACGACATGTCTCACTGACAACTTTCTCCCAAGGACGACTAATATCCTTCTCTAACCTCCAACCCAAAATTGACCAATTAACAGAGACGTTCATTTCCCTCACTTTCCGTACCAGCACTTCCCACCTACGAATCCGATGTGTCCTTATCCTTAGACACACCCAATCGTAGTTTTCCTAGCAGCATCACCGCTGCGGAAAAGGGAGTCAGTCGCGAGTCGCCGAACGAGTGGTCCAATATTGATACGAGTTACTAATTCCTCGACATCTGGTGCAATCACCTTCCGACCCGAATCGCACCGCGCAACGTACCGTACCATATCCGAACTCGTAAGCACGAACCGATAATTGTAACGTGCGTCCGTCACACATTGTAAACAAAGAACGTGTACAATAAATAGTGTTTGTTGAACGCAGTAAGTGATTAATCTAACCTATCACGTATCCACCTCAAACTGGTGACCCCGACGTGATCGTAAAGCAAAAAGAGGTGACCGTGATAGTGCTAGTGAGACTTCAAACGTCGCGAAGTAAGACATTGCAAAATGACGAATACCGCCGATTCTGAACGTGCAACGGTCGCGGGTAACAACGTAGATACGATAAACGCACTCCTCCGTGTACCACCTTTCTGGCCCGACGATGTCGACTTGTGGTTCACAATGCTGGAAGCGCAGTTCGCGACTGCTCGGACCACGAGCGATCAGGAAAAATTCCAGACCGTTATCGCACATCTCGACAAGTCTCATGCGAAATTAATCCGAGACGTATTGAACGCCCCACCGGCGACCGGGCGTTACGAGTTCGTCAAAAGGGAGCTCATCAAGAGATTGGGAGAGTCGGATGCCAAGAGACTCCGACAAGTAATCGAGAAGGAACAAATGGGTGATAGGAAGCCATCCCAGTTTTACCGGGATCTAAGAAACTTAGCCACCAACGCGTTGGCGGACGATTTCATTCTCACTGTCTGGGAAGGTCGACTCCCGTCGCGCGTGCGGAGCATCCTAGCCTCCGTACAGAGTAGAGACCCGGAAACCCGCATTCAAATCGCGGACAGCATCTTCGAAGCCACTTCGGAGACAGGGCAGATCGTCGCGGCCAGCGCAGTCCGATTACCTGCGGTAAGCCACCCACAAGGACAGAACAGCGGAATAGGCGGTCCCGTGGCAGCCGCCCTCGACGCGTTGAACGATCGGTTGACACGAATGGATTCCCGAATGGAGCGGATGGAAGCGCAAATAGCCGAGCTGAGAATCCACGGACATCGCCGATCGCGATCACAATCGCGTTCGCGTACGCAATCCCGCCGCCGTCCGCCCTCCCGCGACCAGCCGCGGCAAGATGGACTATGTTACTACCACGCACAATACCGAGAACGCGCGAGAAAGTGCACATTCCCATGCTCGTGGAATTCGGGAAACGGAACCAACCGTCCGTAAAAGCGGCAAACGACGACGGTTTGGCATCTCGCCGCATATTCGTAACGGACAAGAACTCGCGGATCTCCTATCTTATCGACACTGGCGCCGATATTTGCGTATTACCGCGTAGCAAGTTACACGGCCCCGTGAACAGAAACGAGTACGAGCTGTTCGCGGCCAACGGGACACGGATCACAAAATATGGCACCGTCGCGATCAATTTAAACCTGTCCCTACGCAGAGCGTTCAAATGTAACTTCACGGTAGCCGATGTCAAAACGCCCATCATTGGCATGGATTTCTTAAGCCATTACGGGTTACTCGTGGACCCGCGAAACAAGAGGCTCGTCGACACGACAACCCGAATGACATCGAGGGGATACACCGCCACGACAGACGAAGCGTCCATTAAGACCATTATCGGCGAGTCACCATACCATCAACTCCTGGCAGAGTTTCCAGACCTCACACGTCCACCGATTTTTTGGAAAAGAGAGGACTCGACATGGTGTGGTACACCACATCGAAACCACACCTGGCCCACCCGTTTACAACAAACCCCGCCGCCTCGCACCTGATCGACTTAAACAGGTAAAGGAGGAATTTCAGCTCATGATTGAGCAGGGCGTGATGCGACCATCAAAAAGCCCGTGGGCATCACCCCTGCACGTAGTGCCGAAAAAGGACGGAAACCTGCGACCATGTGGCGACTACCGTGCGTTGAACGCCCGCACCGTCCCCGACAGGTATTCACCGCCGCATATCGAAGACTTCGCGCAAAATTTGCACGGTAAGCGAATCTTCTCAAAGATCGATCTCGTCCGCGCGTACCACCAAATCCCGATTGCGCCCGAGGACGTTGAAAAAACCGCGATAACGACACCGTTCGGACTTTTCGAAGCAACAAACATGATGTTTGGACTTCGGAACGCTGCGCAAACATGTCAGCGATTCGTCGACGAAATCACGCGAGGACTCGATTTTGTTTATGCGTACATCGACGATTTCCTGATAGCTTCGGACGACGAAAATCAACATCGCGAACATCTGAAAATCTTATTCAACCGCCTCAATAATTACGGCGTGGTAATAAACCCCACAAAATGCGAATTCGGCGTGCACGAAATCACTTTCCTCGGATACTTGGTAAACTCCGACGGAATTAAGCCGCCGCCCGAACGCGTCGAAGCGATTGTAAAATTGTCAAAACCCGCGAACGCTAAGCAACTACGTAGGTACCTTGGTATGATAAACTTCTACCGACGTTTCATACCGGGGGCCGCAAAAAACACTTAAACCGCTCAATGACCTGTTAAAAGGCGCGAAAAGGGCAACGCGCCCATCGAGTAGTCGGAACAGTCGGAAAATAGTTTTCGCGAATCGCAACGTGCTCTCGTGGACGCAACGATGCTGGCGCATCCGATACTAGGTGCGCCTATCAGCCTCACGGTAGATGCGTCCGACTATGCAATTGGTGCAGTGTTACAACAACGCGTGAACAACGAACTGCAACCGCTAGGGTTCGCGACGAAATCTTTGACCCCCGCTCAACAAAAATATAGCGCGTACGATCGCGAACTACTCGCAATATACACTGCAGTCAAACATTTCCGACACGCTTTAGAAGGCAGAAATTTCGTAATATATACCGACCACAAACCTCTTACCTACGCGTTCAGACAGAAATTAGAAAAATGTTCGCCGCGGCAATTTCGATACCTAGACTACATCGGTCAATTTACCACCGACATACGTCACATAAAGGGCCTAGATAACAACGTAGCCGACGCTCTGTCGCGCATCGAAGCAATAGGGAAGCCTGTGGATCATCAAACTCTCGCCGCCGCGCAAGGAAACGACAACGAACTGAGCGACATCGTCAACTCCGGTACAACCGCGTTACGGTTAAAAAAGATACGTTTTCCCGACCACGACGCAGAAATATACTGCGACGTATCAGGCGACATTGCAAGACCGTACGTACCGAAATCCTTGCGGCGCGACGTATTTAATTCGCTCCACGGACTTTCTCATCCAGGGATACGTGCCACGCAAAAATTGGTGACGTCGCGTTTCATATGGCCGTCCGTAAACAAAGATTGCCGGACTTGGGCACGACAATGTATCCCGTGTCAACGATGCAAGGTCACCAGGCACGTATCCTCACCCGTCGGAACGTTTGAAACTTTAGCAGGCCGGTTCGAGCACATACACATAGACATTATCGCGATGCAATACTCACAAGGCTACCGATATTGTCTAACATGCATCGACCGTTTCTCGCGTTGGCCTGAAGCCATTCCCATCGCCGACATGGAAGCGACAACCGTTGCCTCGGCCCTCCTCTCTACATGGATAGCTCGTTTCGGCGTGCCCGCAAAAATAACGACTGATCAAGGACGCCAATTCGAATCAAATTTATTTAATGAACTGTGCCGGTTGCTCGGCATTAAGCATCTACGCACGACAGCCTATCACCCCGCGTCCAACGGGATGGTAGAGCGTCTACATCGACAATTAAAAGCAGCAATAAAATGTCACAATACGAGCAACTGGGTAGAAATCCTACCAATTGTTTTACTAGGCATAAGAACCGCTATCAAGGAGGACCTGAACGCAACGGCCGCCGAAATGGTTTACGGTACTGGCATACGATTGCCGACAGAATTCTTCGTACCGACAAAGCAACAGCCCAATTCGGAATTCGCGAACCGTTTAAAAGAACGAATAGAGAAAATCAGGCCTCACCCGATTACGCGACACGGCGAAAAGAAAACCTTCGTATTCCGCGAGCTCGAAACATCACCATACGTTTTTGTACGCCATGACGCAAGCGGTGGTCCTTTACAACCACCCTACGACGGACCTTACCAAGTTATACAGCGTGAAAAAAAGACCTTCACCATCAAAATCAACAATAAAGATGTAATAGTTTCTCTAGATCGATTGAAACCCCGCTTTTACTGTATCCGACGACATCGAACAACAGCAACTAGAAACTAGCGCAGGAACTCACATGTTTATACCGTTTAAAACCACAACTACGCAAAACGCCGAGCGGGCACAGCAAAGCGAAGGTGACTCAAGAAGTCATTACACACCACGCGCGCGGGCAGGAGAGTTCGCTTTCCCGATTATTTTCAAGCAGGTCTAAATTAAGCGAATACTGAAGAACGACCTGCGGCAATAAAAAAAACGTTATCACTGGTAAGGGGTACTGTAGCGGCACTCGACGGTAAACTTTCCAACGGTTTCCGTCATGTGGCCCCGCTACACAAAGGCTCGACCCTTCGAACAAGATGATTGCCAGATGTCGATACATCCGCATCGAGTATTTTCAACTAGCTAAGGACCCGCTATAAATCTTAGGAGTTGTCTAGCTAAGGTTCTCCGAAAGGACAAATAGTCTTTGTCTCAATATCTCTGCACATACCACCCATCACGGGAAGATACAGGAAATCTGTTTTTTCCTCACGTACGACATGTCTCACTGACAACTTTCTCCCAAGGACGACTAATATCCTTCTCTAACCTCCAACCCAAAATTGACCAATTAACAGAGACGTTCATTTCCCTCACTTTCCGTACCAGCACTTCCCACCTACGAATCCGATGTGTCCTTATCCTTAGACACACCCAATCGTAGTTTTCCTAGCAGCATCACCGCTGCGGAAAAGGAGTCAGTCGCGAGTCGCCGAACAGAGTGGTCCAATATTGATACGAGTTACTAATTCCTCGACATCTGGTGCAATCACCTTCCGACCCGAATCGCACCGCGCAACGTACCGTACCATATCCGAACTCATAAGCACGAACCGATAATTGTAACGTGCGTCCGTCACACATTGTAAACAAAAGAACGTGTACAATAAATAGTGTTTGTTGAACGCAGTAAGTGATTAATCTAACCCTATCACGTATCCACCTCACTGTATATCTTTCTTTAATCACTATCAATTAAAAATACAATTCGATTGAAAATTTGGGAGGCTAGCATTTTTCTAAGGTTTATTCTTTCATTAAAATAAAATAAGTGTTAAAGTCCTAATACCGAATTATGAAACAAATGATTAACATATTTAAAAATCATTAGATTCTTAATTTTAGATTTCAAACTTTATTATTACTACTAATGTTACTAAAGTTAATAAGCCTTCATTATTCATTATCTCCAACTTTTTAAATAACTAGCAATCACTCATCGTGTTTTGTTCTGTAACAGATTTTTCGCAACCTCCATTTCCACCACTGGACCTTACACGGTTCCTGCCTGATGTTAGTCTCCCCTGATGATATTCCTGGGATAGCGCTGCATCCATGGTACGTCCTCTGTTTCTCCGCTTCGAACGGTGAGTCGCATGCATTTTTGTTCCTCCGATCACTCAATCATGTCGTAGGATGAAGGGTCCGAATCGGCACGGGTGACCGGTTGTATTACGTAGAATTTTTGCGAGCATAGTGACCGCGGGTATTTTTTATACCCGTGAGTAAGTAACACTTTTTAAAATTTATTAGTTTAGGATAGGTCTTCTTGCACAGCGCGATTATAATAATTAGTTTTTAATAATTAGTTTAAAACATATACACTTGAGAATGTATTCGTTTTATTTATAAATGTGCATGTTAATATTCTGTATGAATATTTGCAAATGGCAAATATCTACACGAATATACATATTTGACATAAATATACTTGATCTTAAGCAATGAATTGATCGTGACAATATTAAGTCACGTTCGTTTATTTCATTTCGGTTAGAATTTAAAATATGAGTCAAAATTTATTTTTTCCCGTACAAGAATATGTGAAATTTTACGTGCAAGAAGACACTTCGCGACAGGCAGATTTTTGAATCAAAGCAATAATTTTGAACACTGCTTCTGCACTTTCAGTATATGCTTTGATAAAGAGATCGCCTGAGATTATTTCTTTCTTAGTAATATATTTAGAGTCAATAATTCTATTTGATCGAGTCTCAGTCTTTTTCTCTTAACGCTACCTTCTTTTGCAATATTAAAATTTTGTTCTGATTTATTAAATTAATAAAGTAGATTTAATCAGATACGAAGTAGTAAAATATAAAATCAAAGAACGTTAGTCCGTTAGATAAAAATTACACAAACTAATCATCTTTTTAGATCAGGATTTTCAGGTTTAACCCTTTCCGTGCCCATTGTCAGGATCTCATTCACGTGCCCAGGTGCTACTTGAATGGGAGAAAGACATTGGGCACGATGATCTAGAGTTAAGTAATTTAATAATTTCTAGGCGACTGACGATGTGTTAGTGTATCGTGCACGACATATTTTCCACATTATGTGTGTGTGTGTTGTTAGGCCGTGGAAATGCGTCGCTTTTCTTCATTCGTTAAAACTTCAAATATTAAAATGTCGAGACATATATCGATTCAATTTAAGTCTTGATAGAATCACAATTTGTGATAATATCATCCACGATTAAGTATAACCGCGCTTTTAATATTGCCGTAAATTACAATTATAATACCAAGTTTAATTACACTTATTTTAACGATATCATTTCCTCAGACGTGTTTTATCACGTTTTACGCAATGGTCACTAGCCTTCGTCAGTCGATTTCCAGGAAAAAGATACGTACCTTTAGAGTGTGCGTGATGTGTTAAGCTCTGGTGTCGGAGGCGTCCCGGACGTCCTCTCTAGAGTAGGACATTTGCGCCCGGGCGTTTCTGTGAGAACCGTGGAGGAGTGTTGGTGTGCCTGTTTTGCCATTTTTTAAATATAGCGATAGGTAGGATAGGTAGTATACTTTCTGGTATGTCTGTTAATTATAAGTAGGTAGGCCGGGCAGGTTGGCACAGTCTCAGATCGGTAAGGCGCGTTTTTCGTGCGTACCAACCTGTTTCTGGATTATTTGAAAAATCGACGGCGAAACTGGCACGAGTAGAGCATGCTCGGTTTCTGGTTTTGCCTTTCGATTTTTATTGCTCGAGCACGCACATGTGGGTAAGCAACGATCACGGCAGTGATCGTTGGTCAGTCCATGTGCACTTCAATCAGCTTCCGCGGTTTATATTTTTATTTTACCTTTATAAGTTTTTTTGTTTGCGATTTAGAAGACTCGAGCTTAGATTTAAGCTTCAGCGGGCATTGCGCCCGAAGAAGAAGAGGCTATAAGCCGAAGAGGCCCGGCAAACTGCCACTCAAGAGGGCAACTACTAATGGCTCCCCAACCTCTGGGTCATCCAGAGCATGGGAAGTCATTATCGTTACTACTTTGTCACTGTGCTCGATTTTAGTATTTGTAGTAGTAGTAGTAGTAGTAGTAGTAATCTTTTGTTTTTGGCCGATGGATACATCGGTTCATCGTTCCATTGGGCAAATCGCGATTTTTCTTATTAGTGCTGCGTACAAATTAATTACGGGTTGTATTTGAGTTGCTGAAATAATATCGCGGTCTTTTCATTAGTGTGGCGAGAAAAATGATTACGGCTTGAATTAGGAGTTGCGATAAAATGATAATGGTGTTTGGTTTTAGAGTTGCGAATTGCGATATCGTGATTGTCTTTTTGCAATTTTATTATGAATTTTAGAATTTATTCTATTTTTCTAGTTTGTTTAAAAATTACATTACAAAAGTGTTAGTTTCCAATTAATTTTTATAGTATTGCAAGATGTACTATCAGAATATTTAATGTAGCTTTTTCTATATAGTATAAACAGTACTTTTCGTTAAATTCACTATAAGAGTAGTGTTGCGTTGTTGTTTCATCGTTGAGTTCT